>JABCMJ010001841.1:0-32724 GCA_014822125.1 Arbutus unedo
TTTTCTTTAGTTTAATTTATTTATGCGGGTTCTTACATAGATGTTCAGTCAAAGGTTTTTAGACTTAATTTATTCACTCGGCCATTGTTGGCCTGCTTTGGTTTGTTCATGTTCAGTTTAGGAGAGATGGTTTATTTATTTACTTGGTTATTGATTAGCAGATTTGAGAGTTCATTTATGTTTAATTGAAGATTTGTTTCAATTAATAGCGTTATATTATGTTCAAGTATTGGTTTGTGTTGTTTCGTTGCTTATTTTATGACTAGAAGTTTGGGGTGTGACAGAGATATCGATCGAGGATATTCGTGCCATTGAGGGAATCGGTGCTGAAGGCATTTCACTATTCTAGTTTTATTTTTCATCCAAGAGGTAACAAAATGTATAAGGACCTCCGGAGGCAGTATTGGTGGAGTGGAATGAAGAAGGATGCCGCTAAATTTGTTTCAACAAGTTTGACATGTCCACAAGTCAAGGTGTCAGGCCCGGAAATTTGCCAGCCCCCCTCCCGAAAATGAATTGTTTAACGGGATAGAATGATTTCTTGAAATGTGGTGAACTATGAAAATGATTTAACGAATGAGACTTATTTGAAACTCAGAGTTGCCATTTGACATAGGGTTCGGTTGTGTTAGGTCACCCTCTAATGCTATTTTCAAAGAAGACGTTTTTAGGAAAATATTTTGATTTTGACTTAGAAATACGATTCTATTTTATAAAAATAACTCCTTTAGAAATATGGTCTTGAAAAACAGAGATAAGTACGGAAATTTACTGTCACGAGTTGGAAAGGTGTTAGACACCCAACATCGCCCTTATGATACATAATTTTTTCATATTAATTTCATTTTATTATCTTTAGCCAAAGTTAATAAACATCGAGTGATTGAATGTACAATAAGATAAAATGTGAAACAAGATGCGTGAGCAAGGCCTTGGCTTACGCAATTTAGCTCCCGGTGACAAAAATATTGAACCGAGCATATGTTGAACTTTGACCGAAAGAAAGTATGTAAATTGGCATCTGCACATCGTGTTTCTATTCCCGAGGTACTAGTACCATAAATCCCCAGCGTAGGAACTTTCAAGTTTAACAATAACTCGATTCTATTTTATTAATGAAGAACCATGTTAACCTTTCTTGAAATTGCAATATGCCGTCTCGGCCTAAATCAAGTCAGCCATTATTACATTTTCATTCCTTTCCCGCTAACTAATGTCACCAGCATTTCAAAAATTTCAATGTTAATTTGGTGTAAAGTGTCAATGTCGTTTCTATAATCTTTCGAGAAATAATGTCCACAAATCGACATAAATTTCCAGTTTGCATGACATATTTTCATTTGAAATTATCAGGACTAAATCCCGAGAGACATGAATAACACAACGGCTATTCATATTTCTCAATTTTTAGGCAGGACGTAGATTTGCTTAAATTCATTCTTATCCACAATCCTTCATGCCGATAGCTACTCGGTTCACTAGCAGTCCAAATTACAAAATATACTTAAATTTATTTTTATCCACAATCCTTCATCTCGACAGCTACTTGGTTTACTGACGGTCCAAATTATGGAATATGCTTAAATGTCACTTCAATCACGATAATCTATCTCAAAAGGATAACGTTTACTGCCCGTTTAATTTTTATTCCAAAACACTAGCTACTTATGTCACATGTTTTCACAAGATTATGAGATTATCGGGATTTTAGGCAGGTTATATGGATAGCATGTCAGTGTGAACCAACGGCCGCTATTCATATTACTTAGCTATGAAGTAATGAATTTTTGTCTTATGAATCTTACCTGAAATGAAAAGAAGGGTGGCAGTCACTATTACGGGATGACGGGAAAGGAAATATAACACAAAATGATAAAGAAGTTACGGGAAATGGGGAATGGGAAAATTAAAAGTTAAACACGACAAGTGTTGATACCAATTTGCTGTCAATGTGAATATTGTTTCCGAGAAAATTCGTATAACGAGGATTAAAAAACAAGTATAATAGAGCAGGTAAAACAATTTAAAATCATACAGTATACCAATTTCATCCTAGAGTCTTCGTTATAAAAATCTCGCTAAAGTCAAAATCACTAAAAGTACATCGGCATAGGCTGACATCGACTTTTGCAGTTTTGCCTTTGGAAAGACGACGCCCTAACATTCTAGAAATTAGGACTAGAGATCTCTAGAAATACGGACTAGAGATGCGGGTGCCAGCTTTTCTGGGAGTAATTTCTACATTAAAAAAGAAAAAAATGAAAGCAGAAATTAGGAATCAAGAGTAGAAATTTAAGTGAAGTGGCTGGTGATATTCAAATCGGCTGATTATATGAAAATAAGATAGACACACAAACGGCTAAACAAAATCATAACCCGACATAACATTGTGCTTATAAACCCTGTTATTGCGAGCTATGCTAGTGTAGTAGCACATTCGGATCTTTCTAAATCTGAAAATAGACTGACAGAGATTACTCTTATTTTTAGCCAAAATCCTAACTAAAAAGCCTAGACCAAATTTTGTTCGGGTACCGAACGTTTTGCAACTATAGGGCTAAAAATGTTCGACGAATGAACAATTGAAAGGTTTTCTCGAGTGAACTTAAGTCTCTAGAAAATATAGGGTGGTTTGAGAGAGAGAGAAAAATAAGGGAGAGGGTTTCTTTGTGGGAGGTTTTCATTGTAACCTAAAATGTGAATCTCCAATCCCCCTTAAAATCTGTCTAAAAACACATATTTATAGACAAAGTTTATGGCGGTGTAGGATATAGAGAGAGAGAAGAGAGGGAGAAGAGAGAGAGAATGAGAGAGACTTATATATATATACATGTGTGTATATATATATATATATATCTAAATGAGGGGAAGAGAGAAGAGGAGGGGGGTAAAGAGAGGAGAGAGAAACGGTTGGAGAAGAGAGAGAGAGAGAGAGAGAGAGAGAGAGAGAGAATCGCCTGCATCAGCCTATCCAAATTGGTTTTGACAAATCACCACACTCGTTGACCCACACGTTGACCCATGCATATGTACCACACGCACCGTACACAGCTGATGCAATGCACGCGGCTGGCACGTGGCCCCCACGAGCACGTGGTTACGCATCACATGCTGACGTCATGCTAATGTCAGGTACTTTTGACCTCGGATACAATCATTAAATTTGGATCGTTGAGACAATTAATTTGAGTATAATCTTCATTTTACGAACACGTCAATTCTTCTATCTGGCTCCCAGATAATCACCGATACATCACCTTGATCCTTAAAAATGTCTCTTCTTGAGTTATTCTACTCATATTTGACCACGGATACAATCAATGAACTCGTATCACTATGCTGATTAATAACATGTGCCTCTCAATGTCTAGGCATGTTGAAGAGAGGAGAGAGAGAGAGACATGGGAAGAGAGAAGAGAAGGGGGAGAGAGAGAGGGGAAAAGATAGGAGAGAAAAACGACTGGAGGAGAAAGAGATAGATAGAAACGGCCGGAGGAGAGAGAGAGAGATTCTCCCGCGTCAGCCCAGCCAATCCAAGCTTGACACATCACCACACGCGCTGACCCACGCATTCACCCACACGCCTTATGCGGCGACGCAACACACACAGCTAGCATGCCGTATACGGTTGGCGCTTGGCCCCCACACGCATGTGGTTGTGCATCACATGATGACATCATGCTGATGTCAGGTTCTTACAAAATTGCCATTGCCCTTTAATTTGGCCTTGACACGCTATTTTCTTACTCTGGACCTTCAAACGAGCTTTGATTTGACCCCAGATAAAGCCATTAAATTTGTATCATTAAGACAATTAATTTGAGTATAATCTTCATTTTATGGACACGTCAACTCGTCTATCTAGCTCTCGAACAATCACTGATACATCATCTCAATCTTTAAAAATGCCTCTTGTTGAGTTATCGAACTCAAATTTGACCATGTATATGGCCAATGGACTCGTATCTCCGTGCTAATTAATAATATGTACCTCTCAATGTTTGAACATGTCATCTCCTAAATCGTGCCACGAAACCTTGTTCTAAGAAATCAAAATGGTCCGAAACCTCAAACGAACTCATATTAGATCCTGGATATAGCCATTGAACTCATATCATCATAATGATCAATAATATGTGCCTCCGAAAGTTTGAAAATGTCACGACCCATCCCGATATAGAGATGATCAATGACCAGCCTATGAGTCCAACTCACTAAGGCCTCTCACTAAATGAGTTTTGGGATTTTTACCTGTCACTCGTCTATCATCTTGAAAGATTCTCAGAGTGCGTAGAAATATGTAAATTAATCTAACTAACAAATCCAAGGGCGTGCAAAGTGCCAATATCACTAAAATCTATAATGTTACAATATACAATATGTTATCGGCCCCGACATGGCCTATCTCACATATAACATGATATTTACCATGTTATCTAGTACATCTCAACTGGTTTGAGCAAAAAGTTAAACAACCATACTTGGGCTTCCATAGGCTTTAACGTCTCCTGTCTCGTTACCTGATGTGTTGTTTAACAACGTCATTAGCATAATGCTAGTATGAATCATGATATATAATTCTTACAAGTTTTCCATGACTTAATCTCATTATAAACATTTCATTAGTATGTCAACAACGTTTGTAAATTGGTCCATGGGCCGTAGCCAATGACGTGATAAACAGTTCGTAATTTTCATAACTCGTGGGTTATCAGCATCTGATTCAATAACTAGTATGTTTTGTAATGAAATCAACAAACCAATGGTGTATGCCAAAACTGATAAAAGGGGCAACCCTTGCATAACAATACGGAATTGGCATGACGTCATCCGATGCTACTTGGCCGTGGGACCCAACCTTATCTCAAACCACCGCTTGTCACACCCCCAGTGGTCAGGGAATCATTGTGTTTCACGTGATATCAATACATGATCATCTTTAACGAGTTTATCAATTTATAACATAGTATCACATGCTAATCATTCACGCGTCGTGTAAGTATGGTTTCAATATAAATAACCATTAACAGTATTTAGTAAATTCACTTGCTCGGTCACATTTTTAGACATACAAGTAGGACAAACATAGTAAGACTCAACTCATGTTGCATTACGTTGTCTAATGATTTTCACCGACTTCGATGTCATGATCCATTCCTATAACAAGGAATATGAGGATTTAACAACTTATTCCTAGTTTTCAACACATTAGCGTTGACGTTTTATGCCCAAACCACCTCAAGATATGAAATGCATGGATCACACTAGGCCTACCAATGTCCTTAAGTGAATGTACATAGGTTCAAGTGGTCACGAGCCAAAATGGAGGTTCGCAAGTCCAAAATTATCAAAGTACAAAACTAGACAGCTTTTCTGAAATTTACCTCAATGGAAATTCATGTGAAACCCCATCCATCTCACGTATACAGTTCACCAAATTTGATAGGGTACTAATTTAGGATGTTGGGAAGACTTTGTATGAAGAACACAAGGTCCAAAATGGTCTCAAAATAGGGTAACAACTCAAAGGAATAGAACTGGTCCAAAACTGATACACTTTACGGACAATGCATTTTCTCACAATATGATCATCCAAACTTCATGATTCTAATTGACAAAGTTAGATAAGATATCGAGGTAGTTATGTGTCAACTATCATGGTTATACGATGTCCGGAGAGGTTTAGGGAGCTTCCAAAGTAAGGGACAAAATCTACAGAATTTGAAACATAAGTCGATCGCAAAGCTGGTAGCAAAGGCGGTCAAACGGATTTGCATACAGATGTCACAGGGTTCAAGTTCTTCGACTGTTCTTCCATGGCAGGCATATGTTTCTAACTCTATACCTCTGTAACTCTAAACCAAGCTAAAACAACTCTATATTTACACTACAGTCATGAATTGCTAGATGAATTAGCAAAGAAATCCGAACTCTAAGTGGTTTAGAACTAACTAGGAAAGCAATTAAAGAAACATATTGAAGAAGATGAAGAACTGATGATGAAGCACCTCTCCCTTCTCTCTAGCTCTCCCTGTATCTCCAATTTTCAAGCGTAAAAAGCAAGATTGAAGAGCTTGGGTGTTGTTTTATAGACAAATAGTGGAAGCAAGAGGTCGCAGTGAGCTGCTCGGTGGCAATCGTTAGATGCAAAATATCTATCTAACATATATTTGATGTTTAAGGCACATAAGGGAATTTAGTGGGTACTTCTTGGTCTACCTTCGAATGTTACAGCACTCTATCGTCTTATCCAACTCTAGGGTTTTGACCACGAATAAAAAAATAAAGGCCGTGACTATTTCTTGATTCTCGATTAAAATTCAAATTAGCGTCAAATTACCCAAATTACTCTTGATTATGCCCTTAGTTGTCCAATTTCGGGTCAAGGTCTTATAGAAAATGTCAACATAGAAATTGTGCTTCCAAGGCTCCGTTCTGAGCAATCGAAAATTGCTAGCATCGTTTGATTTTATCCCAGTCACTGTCAATGGATTTGTGTCATCATACTAGTCAATAGTACAATGTTCTCATGATTTTATGAGGTTGTCTCGCAAATGGTGCTCCCGAGTCTTGTTTGTGCAAAAACAAACTGGTACTTTGTTTGTCGATTTGTCGAATTTCTTCAGATTTGTTCCTGGAACGTTCAATTAACCTCCAAGGCATTTCAATAACATCATATTAAGATCCTTCATCAAAATTGAGGTGGTGAAGTCGTTCTAGCTAGATTTAGAAGCTTCTTTAGTGCTCATCCGACTAGACAGACAAAATCGTCTTTTCACGTTCTAACATTCTTCGAGCCTACTAGTATAACTCGATTGGATCCTGGTTCAGATTAATACCCTTCTAGATACTGTAGAGGCATCTCAGGTTAATTGTGCCAATCTTTAAAGCCCGTTTTTAATGAAATGTCCATTCAGGGGAAAAATGGTCATTTGTAGCTAAACTCCGCTAAATTCTCTGAGATTGCTCAAGTATTATCTAAATCATATTCACAGGTCTGCTCAGCAATTGACAGTGTCTCCGGTGAAATTCTTCGGTCTTCAGATCATTTCACGCGTCTTTGGTCTGTCTAGGGGTAAAATAGTCATTTTTTGTATAAATTTTTCTGAGCCCATTCTGATGGCATATTTTATGACGGTTTTGAGTGGTGGGAAAAAAAATATAGTATCAACACAAGGCAAAACACCAAAAGCCTGAAGGGACGTTCCAACCACTACTAATTTTGAGATGGAAAGGGGAGCACATAATGACGGATTTCGTCACCGAATTGCCAAGATCAATGTGGAGACATAATAGTATTTGGGTCATTATGGACAGATTGACTAAGTTGGCACATATCTTGTCGATCAAGATTTCGGACACGATGGAATCCTATAGCTAACTCTATACGAGAGAGATAGTTAGATTGCACGGGGTGCATATGTCGATTGTGTCGGATTGAGATTCACGCTTCACATTGGCATTCTGGAAAAGTTTACAAAATGTTTTGGGGACAATCGTTTATCTGAGTATGACTTTCGATCCTCAGATCGGTGGATAGCTTGAGCAGACAATTTAGACATTGGAGGATATGCTGAAAGCTAGTATGCTAGATTTTCAGGGACATTGGGAAAGACACTTGCCATTGGTAGAGTTCGCCTATAACAATAGCTATCATGCTGGCATTGATATGGCACTGTATGAAGTACTATATGGATGACCATCCCGGTCTATGATTTGGACTGAGGTCAGAGATACTAGTTTCTTAGGAGTGGAGTTCGTACAAGAAACCACCAAGAAAACCAAGATCATCAAGTCGAGATTGTTGACAACCAGAGTAGACAAAAGAGCTACACTGATAAGAGGACAAGGCCACTAACATTCAAGTTGGGCGATCATGTCTTCTTAAAACGGAAAATTAGTTAAAACTCCAAATCTAGAGTTAATTAACTCATTAAGTCTTGCGTAATTTGTTTGTTAAATTATGATATACTACTTTAAAAGTATAAGTAGTTAGGGTCCATCCTTTTAAAAGTATTAATAGGTTAGGTACTTTGGTTGACAAAATTATCCTTAATACAAATTTATTAAATTTTAACAACTTTTAAAGTCCTCATCATATTTTGGTACACTAATCTTTTTGTAATTTTTCATTTTGTATTTATTTTTTTATTGATTTTGATACGTTTTGATAAGAAATTTCAAAAAAAAATTAAAAAATTGTGTTAAAAAATTAAAACAATATGAAAAATAAGTCAAAACATGATTTGTGCCCTCATGACCTTTTGGTACAGTAATTTTTTGTGACTTTTTATTTTGCATCTATTTTTTTATTGATTATTGGTTCATCTCAATAAAAAAATTTAAAAATAAAAAATTTATGTTTGAAAATTAAAAAAAAATTCAAAACATGATTTGTGCCCTCACAACTTTTTGGTACACTAATTTTTTATATTTTTATATTTTATTAATTATTGATTTGAGTTGATAAAAAAATTCAAAAAATAAAAAACTATGTTCAAAATTTTTTTAAAAAATCAAAATATGAAACATATGTCAAAACACGATTTATGCCCTCACGGCCTATGTATCTCTGCATAAGATACGATAATGAACAAATAATATTATTTATTGTAAATTATCTTATATATTTATACACAACATATCAATAGATAATGCTATCTGTTGTAATTTTATTTCTGTATCTCTGCATGACGGCGAAAACACAAAAATAAATCAGAACAGATAAGATTATCTGTTGTAATTTATTTTTTTGTATCTCTACATAAGATAATGTCAGATAAGATTATCTATTTTAATTTGTACTCTATGTTTTGACATAATATAAAAACAGATAATGTTATCTGTTGTAAGTTGGCCTATGTATTTATGCACAACATATCAAAAGATAATGTTATTTATTGTAGTTGCATTTATGTATCTCTGCATAATAATGAAACACAATAATAAATTAAAATAGATAAAATTATCTATTGTAATTTTTGTACACCAATATTTTTTTACTTATTTTTTATTGATTATTGGTTCGTCTCAATAAAAAATTAAAAAAATAAAAAATATGTTCAACAATTAAAAATAAAATAAAATAAAATAATATGAAAAATAAGTCAAAATATAATTTTTGCCCTCACGACCTTTTGGTACACTAAGTTTTTTGTAACATTTTATTTTCTCTCAATTTTTTTGCTGATTATTAATTCATTTTGATAAGAAATTTTAAAATTTTAAAAATTATGTTTAAAAATTAAAAAATTTAAAAAATAAAAAATAAGTCAAAATATGATTTTTTTTTTTTTTTAGTAATTACCATGACTTTTGTCTTCTCAGTCTATTATTAATTTTATTTAAAATGATAATGTTTGAATCTTAATGTTATATCAACGTAATAGTAAGTACAATATATAACATCTATATAAATGATATATGAGCCAACAGATAAAGTTATCTATTAACATTTTGACATAGTTAAAATATAATAATAAATCAAAACAGATAAAATTATCTGTTGTAAATTAACATTTGTATTTATGCATGATATATGAACAAATAATATTATTGCTGTAGTTTTATCTTTTTTATCTCTGCATAATAGTGAAACAACGGTAATAAAGCAAAATAGATAAAATTATCTATTATAATTTTTTTTTGTATCTCTACAGAAGATAACATCAGATAAGGTTATCTGGTCTAATTTGTTCTATATATTTTGACATAATATAAAAATAGATAATATTATCTGTTGTAAATTGACTGTTGTATTTATGCATAATATACCAATAGCTAATGTTATATGTTGTTATTTCATCTTTGTATCTCTGCATGATAATGAAAACACAATAATAAATCAAAACAGATAAAGTTATCTATTATTATTTGTTCTTTGTATCTCTACATAAGATAATATTAGATAAGGTTATCTGTTCTAATTTGTTCTCTAGACTTTGACATAATATAAAAATAGATAATATTATCTATTGTAAATTGACTTATGTAATTATGCATAACAAATCAACATATAATGTTATTTATTGTTGTTTCATCTTTGTATCTCTGCATAATAGTGAAAAGACAAAAATAAACTAAAACATATAATATTATTTGATGTAATTTATTCTCTGTATCTCTGCACAAAATAACATCAAATAAGGTTATCTGTTTTAGTTTGTACTCTGTATTTTAACATAATATAAAAACAGATAATGTTATCTGTTTTAAATTAACCTCTATATTTATGCATATTATATCAATAGATAATATTATCAGTTGTAGTTTCATCTTCATATATCTGCATAATAGTGAAAACATAATAATAAATCAAAACAAATGAGATTATCTGTTATTATCTGTTGTAATATTTATATCTTTAACAGAAATAAAAATATTAACAACAATTAGAACAGATAATATTATCTATTGTACTGAAATGGTATTTGTATTTTTATGTTTATGTTCTTAATAGATAATTTTATTTGTATTTTTGTTCGAACGAATGATTTTATCTATTTTGCAATTTTCATGTTTCTCTATTTGTCCTAATTCGATTATTTTTAAGCACGTTTTGTCTCTATTTAATTTTTTTCGCATTTGTTGTTTTGTCTCGAGACAAACCTAAAAAATATAAATCATGTCCAAAAATTTTAAAAAATCACTAAAAATGACAAATAAATACAAAAAAAATCTGTTTTTGAATTATTTGTCTTTTCTGAATTTTTTTTTAAATTTGAATTATTATTTATAATTTTTCTGAAATCTCTCATCGAAATAAACCAATAATCGACAAAACAATTGATGAAAGACAAAAAATAGTTACATAAGGATGAAAAGATAATCAAATAATAAAATCAACATTTTTATTTGTAATCTTTATGTTATCTGATTATTCTTTTGTCCTTATTTGAGATTTTTTATAATTTTTTATTTTGCTTCAATTTTTTTAATGGTTATTGGTTCGTTTCGACAAGAGATTTCAGAAAAATATAAAATTACATCCAAAAACTAAAAAAAGCATCATAGAAGACAAAAAAATAAATCAAAACGACGCTTATTTGGACTTATTTTTCGTCTTTAGTATTTTTTTTAATTTTGAACATATTTTTATACTTTTTAGATTTTTGTTGTCGAGATGAACCAATATCCACAAAAAAAAAAAAGAAAATGAATAGAACCAAAAGAACCTATTGTGGTGTATAGTAAGGATATTTTTATCCAATTTGATACAATGAACTTTAAGTATTAAGACTTATTTTCATGGATTGATGATATTAAAAATTGTCCACTAGGGACTTGTAGCCTAAAAACCCTTCCTAAAAATCAAGCTGAGGAGGAGTATTACTTGGTTTGGTAAGAAAAGAAAGCTGATATCAAGATATATTATGCCATTTGAAATTTTAGAAAGGATAAGAGAGGTTGCTTATTGGTTAGCTTTATCACCTCAGACCGATCGAGTTCACAATATTTTTCATATGTCTATGCTCAATATGTACATGGCGCTACCGACTCATATTATGAATTGAAAAGATATAACATTGGATGAAGACATGACCTACGGAGAAAAGCCGTTATAGGTTTTCAATAACGGAAAGAATAACTTAAAATGCGAGACCATCAAGTTGGTTAATATTCTTTGGCGTTATCATAATCTGGAAGAATTAACTTGGGAACGAAAGGATGTCATGAGAGCCAATCACCCTGAGCTTTTTGCTTAGACTATACTGTGTAAATTTCAAGGTCAAAATTATTTAAGGGATAGATTGTAATAACCTAAAGATTTTAATTAAATTTTAATTATCATTAACTGAATTTGCATTGTAATTTTAATTAGAATGTAATTTAAATTTGGGCTTTAAAATATGTAGGTCGCTTAAGCAACCTGCCCTTTGTGAGTTGGCTCGAGCGAGCTTTGGTTGGTCAAGTGGTCTGTTTAGATTCTTGAACGCGCAATGGGCTATTGAAGGCCATTAATGGAGGTATATATTTTTAACAAATTTATTTCGTGAAATTATGATTTTGATTACGCGCTTATGGGGTCAATTTCTACTTAAATATGGTTAATTGTTTAGTGTCAATCACAATTTCGTAATCACAAGTTTTAGAGAAAGAGAGAGAGAGAGAGAGAGAGAGAGAGAGAGTTGTGAGCAATTTTCGAAGCTTGTGGAAAATATTTTATGTCTGTACTCGATTCATTAGATTTGTAGTCATTCTATAATCCATCAATCGAGGTTTGGGATTTCATCTCTAGCCCTTCAGGCTTGATTTCCAGTTTATCAATTGTTAATTTTTTCTATTAGAAAAGCATCTTAGGTTTTTTTATTTACTTTGAGATTTCATGAAATTCATCCTATTCGTAGTATAATTCGTTCGATAGATAAAGGGGTAATGATTCCCAAACCGTGAAGTTTCTGTTTTGACCTTGATTTCTATTTTAGGGCATAATCTTAGATTAGGGTTTTTGGTTTATGTTGTGTCTAGCAAAAACCCTAAAAGCTAGAATCTGGGGAAAATGGTAGCCCGCTCGAGCGACCTCCTTGATTCTATCAGATTCTGACCAGTGACCAAAAAGTCAGAACTCGTAAACTAGTAGACTGCTTGGGCGACCTATTAAATTTCAAAAAAATTCAGTGCGTTGCTTGGCCATTCCGAATTATATTTTTAGATTGCATTTCACCCCTAGTTGCATGAACACATTACTCAAGCATATACACATGTAGTGTTATGTCCATGGATCCCCGTGGGATTCCGTGAGGGCAGGTTGACCAACTTTGGCCATGATTATATGTTGATACTGTGTTGTTGGAATATGCATGTGTTATAGAAGTTGTGAAGTAGATTTGTGTGAATCTAATTATGGTAGTAATATGGATGTTTCAGTTACAACTGTCTTGCTGTCAGAGGTGTTATTGATTGTACATACTACAATTGTCACGCTCTCAAATTTTAAAACAGAACTAATCAAATAAATAAATAGGTATTAAAGAATTCTTTCCAAAGGTTCGAAGAAATCCTCCCAAATATGTCCATGCATAAGGAGATAAGTGTCCTAGTTTGATCATAAGTACGTAGTGGGTCACCCCATTCCAATGACCATTTACATGGAATAAAAATTTTCAATATATTACATTAAGTATGCCACCAAAATAAGATAGAGTTACAATACATCTTTTCAAAAATGGTTAAGTAAAAGATGCTAAATAACTCTATGTGTGAGGTTCTAAAAAAAAATTATGCAACAGTCCAAGCACCCATGCCAAACAATGCTAAACGTTCACAGTTGTACTTGAAAAGAAAATAGAAGAGTTGAGCTAACAAGCCCAATAAAGAAATCTATACCAATTTTATGTGGATATGAAATACTCCATATGACAAGTGAACATAAATATCCAATAATATCGAGATCATCAAAGAATTCAAGTTAAAGGATAAAAATGAATCATGTCATGTAATAACGTCAATAACATCAACAAGTTTATAAAGAACGATTCGTCACGCCTCGTAAGTTATTGATCCAATCAATCATGTCCTTGTCGCATTCTTATTTTCATACCAGTAATCCCTTAGGAGACTAGTTCATCACTCCTAGCATTTCCATCAGGGTGTCTAGTTCAAACTCTTCCTAGAATTTCCAAAAGGAGTCTAGTACAAATATCCTAGCATTCCTCTCGAGGAGTCTAGTTCATACATCGTGTTATTCAAGTGTCCCATGTATGTCACGTGTCACATCGCAATATCATTTCATCAATTTCAACTCTCAAGTAATGCACATGTCTCGTAATCATTGTCTTAAGTTCATAACATATTGCGTTGTTATTATGCGGTAAGAATCCTAGAAATATACCTGATGATAGGTGCAAACATCAACCTTAGAAGTTTAAAAACTCAAATTTGCAATAATTATTTCAATAAGAGTAAAGTACAGAATTACAGGTAATACATGCACTATTACTGATAATGCAGACATTATTACCGGTAATATAGAACACTGTCCGAAAAGAAACACTGAATTACCGGTAATACAGACACTATTACCGGTAATACAAGACACTGCCTAAAAATAAAACACTGTATTACTGGTAATACAGGCACTATTACCGTAATAGCAGAGATTGTCAAAAAACGACCGAAAATGAAACACTGTAGTACCAGTAATACAGTCACTATTACTGGTAATAGCATGCATTGTCCGAAAATGTGCGTTTTTTGTAGATTTTCTCAAATTTCTATTTTTTAAGTTCCAAACCAACACTCAAGCTCATAAACCACTAAAAATAAGTAATACATGGCTAAGAGAGGTAAGAGATCCCTACCTAGAGTGTCGGATCGAAAGATTTGAGCTTCAAAAGTAAGCTCTAGCTCCAATAGCGAATGAACTCGAAATAAACTCCCTCCAAGCGAAAAGAGCACGATCAACCTCCAAATGCAAGAGAAATATGAAGGATCTTAAGGAATTTTTGAAATTTTAGCAAGATTTGTGAGATGAATTTGAAAGAGCTAGCACACACACACCTCCATGGGAGTACAACGGGAGGGAGAGAGAGAGAGAGAGAGAGAGAGAGAGAGAGAGAGAAGAATATGGGCTTTTGGTTTAAAAAAAATCTGATGTAGGCTTTTTAAAGCCTTAATTATACTTTCACCCCCAATTATATCACGAGTCACCCACAAAGCCCTTATCTAACGTACACCACACATAAACCCCAAATCATTATGTGTGCATAAAGTGCAATAAACCACTTGTTAAATTGAATTTTTCGGGCAATTTATAAAAACAAATTCCGGGTTCTCACATTCTACCCTCCTTAAAAGAATTTCATCCACGAAATTAAAATGTCGCATAAAACACAATTCAACAATACCCGAAGCATATTAGTAGTACTACTGAACAAGTTCACAAGACTAATAAAGCATATCGAATCGATTCAAGCATTAATAATGCCAATCTAGTACTTATCACAATTTAATGGCTATTAATTCTAAATGAATTACACAATCAAACCGTAAATAAATGGGGAGATTTCTCCCTAACTTCGTCCTCATGTTCCCAAGTCGAGTCTTCTTGATCTTGGTTGCTCCACAATATCCGAACCAATGATATAGTCTTACTCCTTAACACTTGATTCCGAGAATCTAGGATACGTATCGGCTCCTCTCCATAGGACGCGTTAGCTTCTAGCTCAAGTTCAAACCAAAACATGAGAAGGATCCGGTTTGTATTTTCTCAACATCGACACATGAAACACATCGTGTACACCCGACAACTTCGGTGGTAACGCTAAACGATATGCGACCTCTCCTACCCTCTCGATGATATCAAATGGCCCAATGTATCACGGAGAAAGCTTTCCCTTTTGCCCAAATCGTGATAAACCCCGTCTTGGTGACACCTTCAAAAATACATGATTCCCCACCGCGAATGAAAGTGGGCGATGACAATGATCTGCATAACTCTTCTGTCGACTTTAGGCAGTAAGTAATCTTTAACGAATTTTCTTAACTTGTTCGATTGTCTCTTTTTGTGTAGCCAGAAGTCGTTGGCGAATTGTTCTCATACTCTCGGTAGTCTCTTCAATCAAATTTGGCCTGACAAAAGTTGTCTCCCCCAGTTCGGTCCAACACACAGGTGATCGACAAGGTCTCTCATACAACTTCTCAAAATTTGAAGTGTATTCTAAAACCGTCATAGTAATCTACTCCAACTTCTCAAATTATTCTCTCAATTGCTCATGATATGACTCTAGAAAGTATTGGTTCTCAAAAAAACCCTCAAACTTAGTCCAAGTAAGATTCTCCACATCCGGCTGATTTGCTTGTGTTGTCGGTCTGGCAGCCCTTCTTGCATCTTTTCTTGCCTCTAAAATTATTCCCCCCACTTGTTGGCTTTGCCGGTAAGTTGACAAGCTACAATACAGACCCCTAAGGTCATCCTCCTCTATCATCAATGCGTTGAACAACTTTTTCATCTCGGCGAGCCAATGGTTGGCTGCGAGAAAGTCACCATCCTCTCCGTTGAATTGTGGGGGATTTAGGCAACGAAACTCCCTCACCGCATCAATGGCTCAATTATTAGAAATGGATCTGGCAACCGGATTTAGAAGGTTCGATTCGACGAGCTCCGCAACAAACTCTCTTGCAAAGTTACCCAGAACTACAGGTGGTTCTACATTCTGCTATGCCCCCTCATCAACTTCCACATGTGGAGCTTCCCTCCGCTGATTGAACACGTCATCTAGGTGTACCTCACGGTAACAACCTCGGCCTCGGGGCCCACCCAATCTTACCCCACATCTAGGAGTCATAAAGGTACAATATAGAGAAAACATAAAACTATCAAGTTCAATAACTATTACCATGAGATCAAAGCCCCCAAATCTCCGACACGGGTCAACAACACTACACAACACAACATAATAGTAAATGCGATGTCTATGAATGCCATGCATACAAACACACACAAGTCATGCCAGAAATACAAAATTTTGAACCCGTGAAACTATGTGTCTCCCAATGGTCTCAAAGTATTATAACTCATGCTCTGATACGAAGTTGTCACGCCCTTCAATTTTAAAACAGAACTAATTAAATAAATAAATAGGTATTAAAAAATTCTTGCCAAAGGGTCGAAGAAATCCTCCCAAAAATATCCATGCATAAGGAAAGTGTTCTACTTTGATCATAAGTACATAGTGGGTCACTCTATTCCAATGATCATTTACATGGAATAAAAATTTTCAAAATATTACATTAAGTATGTCACCAAAATAAAATAGAGTTACAATACATTTTTTCGAAAATGGTTAAGTAAAATATGCTAAATAACTCTATGTGTGAGGTTCTAAAAAAAATCATGCAGCAGTCTAAGCACCCATGCCAAACAATGCTAAACATTCACAGTTGTACCTAAAAAGAAAATAGAAGAGCTGAGCTAATAAGCCCAATAGAAAAATCTATACCAATCTTACATGGATATGAAATGCTTGGTATGACAAGTGAACATAAATATCCAATAATAGCAAGATCATCAAAGAATTCAAGTTAAAGGACAAAAATGAATCATGTCATGTAATAACGTCAATAACATCAACAAGTTTGTAAAGAACGATTCGTCACGCCTCGTAGGTTATTGATCCAATCAATCATGTCCTCGTCGCATTCTTATTTACATACCTAGTAATCTCGTAGGAGACTAGCTCATCACACCTAGCATTCCCGTCGGGGAGTCTAGTTCAAAGCCTTCCTAGCATTCTCGAAGGAGTCTAGTGCAAACATCCTAGCATTCCTTTCGATGAGTCTAGTTCATACATCATGTCGTTCAAGTGTCTCACGCATGTCACGTGTCACATAACACCCACGCGTGTCATGTGTCACATCGCAATATCATTTCATCAGCTTCAACTCTCAAGTAATGCACATGTCTCGTAATCGTCGTCTTAAGTTCATAACATATTGTGTTCTTATCATGAGGTAGGAATCCCAGAAATATGCCCGAGGATAGGTGTGAACATCAACCTTAAAAATCCAAAAACTCAAATTTACAATATGATTTTAATAAGAGTAAAGTAGAGAATTACCGGTAATACAGACATTATTATCGGTAATACAGAACATTGCCCGAAAAGAAACACTGAATTACCGTTAATACAGACACTATTACCGGTAATACAAGACAATGCTTAAAAATGAAACACTGTATTACCGGTAATACGAACACTATTACCGGTAATAACAGGGACTGTCCAAAAATGCCTGAAAATAAAACAATGTATTACCGGTAATACAGTCACTATTACCGGTAATACAGTCACTATTACTGGTAATAGCATGCACTATTCGAAAATGCGCGTTTTCTGCAGATTTTCTCAAACTTCTATTTTTCAAGTTCTAAACCAACACGCAAGCTCATAAACCACAAAAAAACAAGTCATACACGCATAAAAGATGGAAGAGATCCCTACCTAGAGTGTCGGATTGAAAGATTTGAGCTTCAAAAGTAAGCTCTAGCTCCAATGGTGAATGAACTTGAAATAAACTCTCTCCAAGCGAAAAGAGTACGATCAACCACCAAATGCAAAAGAAATATGAAGGTCTTGAGGGATTTTTGAAATTTTAGCAAGATTTGTGAGATGGACTTGAAAGAGTTAGCACACACACACCTCCATGGGAGTACAACGGGAAAGAGAGAGAGAGAGAGAGAGAAGAAGATGGGCTTTTGGCTTTAAAAAAAATCTGATGTAGGCTTTTTAAAACCTTAATTATACTTTTACCCCTAACTATATCACTAGTCAAACACAAAATCCTTATCTAACATGCACCACACATAAACCCCAAATCATTATGTATGTATAAAGTGCAATAAATCACTTGTTAAATTGAATTTTTCAGGCAATTTATAAAAAAAAGAATTTGAGTTCTCACAACAATCATCGTGTTGGACATTGTTAATGAAAAAAGTTGAGACATAGTCGTCGTGCTTAATGTTACTATAGTCTCCTTGCTGTCAAAACATAATAGAACGGACATAGTATTTGATTGTGAATTATTTGGAAAAACCTAGAATTAACGTTAGGAATATCAGTTCGAATGTCACCTGTAACAAGGAAGCCAAAGGTGTTGGGTGAACATTATAAATAGTGAAATGGTGTAAAAAACAAGTATGAGACGTTAAATGGAAAGATGACAAACATGTGTTGTTTCGGCCGTTGAGCTAAGTGATGCTCTAGGCGTCGTTCCAAATGTTGTTTCAGGTGTCATCTCATTTGATTTAAAGGACTCCAACTAGGACATGGGTGTACACTATTGAAGTTGACTTGAAGAACGTCTGTGTCAATAGCTCTAAACCTCGAGGGACTGATGGCTAGTGTTTTGGGCATCCTTGAGCCGGTAAAGAGAAAGTGGCTAAGGTTTGTTAGTACCTGACCTAGCGAAGCCATATATTCAATTGGATCTAATAAAGTGAGGAAGTTATTGACTCGAGTGGATGATAGAAGGTCCATCCCTTGCCCTAGTTAGGTAAGGACTTGTCAGTCTCAAATGAGTACTCTATGTTGGGTAAGAATGGAAATTTCGAGGTGAAATTCTTAGAAACATTAAAAAATGAAAACATAACATACTTACGTATTTATTTGTAATGCCCTGATTTCTCAAAGGTGTTAATTAAAACAACCAAATATGATATTTCATTTCATTGCAAATTATAGTTTGAATACAATTACAAGATTCACGAAAATTACATTTTAAATGTAAATTTAATGCTAGATAGAATAGAGCTCGACAACAACTAAGTGAACCATGATGCTATGACGTCCTCGTCATAGGTGTTGTGTCTGTGTCTGGATATGAGGGCTTGGCTACATCATCATCGAGACCTCGCATGAAAAGCCAATGGCAGGAGAAAATTACACCATGAGCGATAAAACTCAATAAATAACCCTACCTGTAGACTCAACTTATGCAAATAGATCGAATGATGCATGAACGGGTCATGAACAATTGATAATAATAACACGTGGAAGCAATATTAAGGATGGACATTAATAAAATAGAATATGATGTGCCCAATGTGAGACTCACCAGCCCCTAGTTCTTGACACGTGTCTAACCAAGACTCATTTGTGTCAAATGTTTCTTTATGAAATTTCAGGTTTGGGTCAACACTAGTGTTGCCCACAAGTCAATATTCATTTCCAAAATTATTTTATGATGTTCCTGATCGATATGGTCCCGACCCCTGAACCTCATATTTGATGCATACGTATCTAAACATCGGCTCCCATATCGAATGTTGCCAACCGTTATACTCCCGCGCATGATGCCTCCCACGTGTCATGTCATGACATAAATATCCTAACTCCATTCTTCAACTATGATTTTATTTTCAAATTAAAGACAAGGCACGACTAATAAGCATAGCCAGTTTTCCACATAACTTGGCTTAATATATGAGACGTGACCAACTCGCCTCTAAGAGGTAGCCTAGTGGTATTAGACATAGTTCGGCTAAAATTCATATGTCGGCTTAAGACATCCTAAACACATCTCCCAAGAAGTCATTCCAAAATTCAAGTCTCATGCCACACATGTGGCGATGTTTTTATCAAAACCTCAAGTTATGTTCAAAATCTTGTGAACAATGAGATAAAGTGCCAAACATTTCTAAACTCCCAAATCTCATGGTAAGTTCAATCATGTTTAGAATCTACCCACAAGTGACATGAACATATAACTAAGTATGTGAAATGAAACAATAAATCAAGCAATGAGTGTTAATGAAATAATTACTCATACCAAGTATTCAATTACATGCGGGAAACAAAAATTTGATCATAATTAAGGGTTGTAATAAGGTATCTATGTTGTCAAAATCCAAGTTTTGGAGTTAAGGTGAAATTCCAACAACTTCAATTGGTGACTGGTCAGGTGATGGATGGCTAATAGTGGTGACTGGTCAGGCCAGGTGACCAATCAGGAATGTACAACTCAACATTAAAGGGTGGCTAGTCAAGTGAGCAGTCAAGATGGTTTCATAAAATAATCTGGTGGCTATATCTGACTGATCAAGTAATAAGGGGTCACGGTCAGGAATGTAGTCAACGGCAAGGTCAATGAAAAGGAGTGACTAGTTCCCTTGACTAGTCGGGGAGGCCAAACCAAAATAAGACAATGGCTAAACCTGACCGGTCAGGTGAAAGGGTGACCGGCCAGTAGGCTTGACATTTACACGAAGATATAATGAAAAAGAAAGTAAGTTTGACCGGTCTTGTCAATGGCTTGGTCAACAAAGAGGGGTGACTGGTTCTTGTGACCAGTTAGGAAGCCAAACCAAAAAGAGGCAGTGGCTAACCCTAACTGGTCAGGGTCAAAGGGTGATCAATCAGTCGAGTTTATTTCCCAAATTTTCAGATGGGTTCAATTTAAATGGAACTTTGTGAAGCTTGATACAAATGTCTAAAACATAAATTAAGGCATGGAGAAGGTGTATTTACCTTGATGGAGCTTGAATAAACTTCGGATTTGATAGATTTGAGTTCTATTGAACACCAAAATTGAAGATCTCGAAACTTTTTAAAAAATGGAGCTCCAACTTCTCTCGCTAGACTCTTGCAACCCTTGAGCTCTCAACTCACTCTTACTTTCTTAACTCACAATGGCACTGTATAAAACGTGCAGAATGAAGAGAGGAGTGCGTAACCTTCAATGGGCATGACTACCATTGGGTGTTTGGCTAAAATCTATAGCAAAAGATGATGAAGATCCTTATATATGCAGCTATTGGTGAAGAAAAAGTGCAGAATGAATAGAGGAGGATGGGAAAGGAGGAGTGTGTGGATATACATACACATGGAGATGGAGTGCATAAGCTTCAATGGCCATGGTTGCCATTGGGTGTTTGACTAAAATCTGTGGCAAAAGATAATGAAAGTCCTTGTATATACATCCATTGGTGAAGATGATATAGGGCTAGGTGGTTTTAAGGTGAGCACATGGATTATATAGAGGTTTTGAAGAGATGCTCAGATTCTTGCTGAAAGATTTTGCACATGTGATAAACAAACATATAGGTTGATGATGATAAATGAGAAATAATCAGGTGTGGTTGAAACCAAGAAATAGAATGGGTTTTTGGGCGAACAAAATATTGATGGGCTCAAAGGTAATTGGACCAAGGAAATGGGTTAGCTTGGATGGGTTAATTGAGCTTGGGTCAAAATCGATTGAAGAGGCAATTGGGCTAGGATTTTGAATCAATAAATATATAATTATGCAGGCCCAATAATCAATATTAGGCATGTAATTAAAATTATGTAATGGAAAGGTGCATGCTAATTCACGAAAATTGACACCAAAATAAAATTTCCCTTTATATTAATTTAGAATTTTTGAGTCCTTACATTATTTTACTATTTGGTTTTAATCAACTATTGTTCTAGAACTGTTATATATCGCACTACATGTTTATTTTTCTTTGGATTTGGTTTTCGGGTGACTTTCACTACTGAGTTTAACTACTCATCGGAACAATTTCTTTGCTCCTGACGTTTCATGTCAAATGTTGAAGTACAGTTGGAGAATCTGCCTAAGCAAGAAGAGCCAAAAACTGCAGAGGAGGACTTTGGCAGTGTTTGATTGCCATACCCTTAGTTATTCTATTAATTATTTTGAGATAATAATGTAAACTTCGAAGGGTATTTGTGTCGTTTTAATTCCGCACTCTTAAACTCTAATTTACACATTTTCCATTATATAATAATAAAAGCGGAGTTTTCTAAAATTATGTTTTAATTGATAAAATAAAAGATAAAAAAATTTAAATTAATGTCTCGAGAAATCGGGGCGTTATAATAGTACCTGTTATAAAATGAAAATTCATAACCCCAAGTGCTATTGGAGTACCATTTAGTTTTCCCATGTCTATTTAAATAGCCTCATTTAATCATATCGCGCTTTAATAAGAATCGAGACATTCTTATAAGTTTTCTTTTGTTCTTTTTCTTTGGAATCGAGACAATCTTGATCAGTCTTCTCTTTTTCTTCTTTAGAATCACGATTCTCTTGATCAGTCTTCTTTTTCAGAATTGAGACCATCTTGATTAGTCTTCTCTATTTATTTTTATTTTTCTTCTTCTTCAGAATCAAGATGCAAAAAATATAAAAAATTAAAGTATTTTAGCTATTTCTTATAAGTCAATCCATAAATAGTCTATCAGAAAATATCTTTTACATTTAAACTAGTATAACATCCATCATTTAAAGCACTTGAAAAATAATAAGAGACCACTTAAGCGTAACTATGTTCTGTAAATTGGACTTCTACAAATATGATTCCTTCTATAGCTCCATATCCAACTAACATAGTATAAAGCTTGTGCATAGTTTCAGAATATTACTATCATTTTGCGCTTTCAGAATCTACATACCATATTTTGTTATGTTAAGAAAATAAGATTGCTCGTCATTCATTTTGTGCTTATACAATATCGTCAATTACTTAAGGCAACATAATGATGTGAATGATGAGTAAGAGAACAGATAATATGGTTTGAGCACGCATGGTCGGCTTAGATCAGTTTAGAAGCATCTCAGCTTAAACATCTGCTCAGCTAGGTTGCCTGTAGAGTTTGAGAATGCTTAATTTTCCGGGAATACTCCTTAAGGACGGATTCAGCCATTTCCATCCCTCATCAGGGCCATTTCGCACTATGATATCTCCAGGTCTACCAGAAAAGACTTTTTCGTGCATTTCATAAAAAAGTAATATAGAGAAAGTTGTCTAAGTATATACCATTTTGCCCATATTTGATTATATTTCTTAGATCATAGGATATTGATAATCTTCTACTAATAGTTCTCTCTCCCAATTCGGTTATGCATAAGGATCATGGAATCCATTCTGATGTCATTCCTATCTTCAAGGAAATATCTCCTGATCTTACTTGACGATGCCATGGGATATAAGGCCTCCTATATTCTATATAACCTAAGCTAATGGTGTGTTCGTTTGCTTGTTTGAGAAAATTTTTTCCAAACAAGTTTTTAGAAAAAGTTTCTCAAATATTTTTACTTTTTTCCCAAACAACTGCATCTCTCTATAAAAAGAGAGAGAGAAAGAGACACCTCGAAAATGCTGAAAAAATTTAACTCCCAAATTTTTTCCGAGACACTTATACCAAACATCTCAGAGTTTTTTTTCCTGAAAATCGTTTCAGAAACACTCAACCAAACACACCATAATCCTATGGTACAAGTTACGAAAATTCTATTATTCTAATTTTTTGAGATTTTCTTATCATTTTCTCCACTATAAGGTTTAACTTAGGCATCAGATGGTTGTTCGCAAAACACCACACCGGTGTTAAGTATTTTATAGGCTCATGCGAATGGTTGGTGTTTCAATCCATTCCATCAGCGCAACGGAACATCTACATATTATCATTCAAATTTAGTGAAATCCATAACATTAAACCAACTTTTTGGGTAATGGGTAACTGTATCTACAATTAAACAAACGTAGGGGGCAAAATGCATAGTTATCAGGAATTAGTGTAGTTTTGGCAAAATCTAACCCCATCTGTTTAACTAGCTGGGCACGTGTCAAATTGCAATTGGAAATAGATACCACACCACATATATGACGTGGCATACCAGTTACATATCGTACTTCACCGTTGTCTAAATTCACAACGTGCAAGCAAACTCGGTCTGATAGCAAACGTCGCAGAGAGAGAAAGAGAGAGGGAGGATGCCCTGTAGCACCAACAACTTCTTCTTCTTCTTCGCGGTCCTGCTGTTCTATCTCCTTCCTCTCTCCGCCATCGCCCGACCGTTCGTCCTTGTCCTCTCCCAGGATGATCTCATGGATGCCCCGCCTTCCACCACCGACGACGAGTCCTCTACGTCCGAGTGGGACGAGTTCGGCGACTCAAACGCGAAGCCCGAGGAACTCGATCCTGGATCGTGGCGCCCAATCTTCGAGCCTGACTTGACCGCTGCAGATCCAGCGACGGAGGATGATGCCCTGTTCTACTCCGGCGTGACCAATATGGTCTCCTCCGTGAGTTCCGGCGAGCCTAGAGTGATGGAGGAGGCAGCGTCTGTGATCGAGGCAGCCGCGTCTGGGGGATATCCCCACGCGCAGTCGACCCTAGGGTTTCTGTACAATATGGGGATGACTAAGGAATGGAACAGAGCCAAGGCATTTATGTACCATTACTTTGCGGCCCAGGGGGGCAATATGCAGTCGAAGATGGCTTTGGCTTACACGTATTCTCGTCAAGATGTAAGTTCACTCTTGTTCTCTCTCTGATGTTTTATTGAAGTCATTTACGAATCAAATTATAGTTAGATTGAATTTGTTTTGTTAAATACAGTAGAATTATTTGATGTTTCTTGATTTTTAGTATAGATTTTACTCAAATTTTATCTTTTTTATTTATTGAATTGAAAACTGCAATATAAATTGAAATTTAAAATGTTCAAATAAAATTGAGCTAAATAAATTTGTCACTATAATTTTTTTTTTTTATAATTTTCTTCGTCTTTGTAATTGTCAGTATGTAAAACTTGTGTTGCGGAATACACTTTCTGACCGTTGCTCCTAACTAGATAAGTTTTGTCCGGACTCTACAAACCTTATATATACTATTTAGAGTTTAATTCAATTGTTAATTTCTCATTACTAGTTAAATTGGCTTAGAATTTCTTATCCTTGTCTGTTTTAGGTATGGTCTCGAATTATTCAGATCTAGAACTTATTCATTTCTAGTTAGAATCTGATCACAATCTTTAGCCGCATGTTTTAGGTCTACAAATATAATCTTCTGCTCGGCAACATGTCTGTGCACAAGAGCACCATGTTGCCGAGTTGGCTTCTCGGGAAAACCCTGATTAGGTTAATTAGGTTTTACTACATTCGGTAAATTTTTTGGTCTTTTTATTGGAAGCTTTTTAATTCTTTTCGTCAAGAAAAATAAATGATTAATTGAAAAATTGAGGTGAATTAATTAAAGATTTGACATGAACTAATTCAAAAGAATAATGCTAGTGACGCTTTGTAGTTTATCTCATATTATACCGCGTGGTGGCAAACAATTATGGAGTGTTTAAATAAGTGGGTAGGCTTCAATTTCCTATGATTGTTTGACATCTAAACTGTTGTTTGACACCTAAACATGATGTATAAAATGAAGTAAACTATAGAGTGTCACTAGCATTGTTCAATTCAATAAGTTAGCTGTGAATTTAATATTTTTTTTAAAAATATTGTCAAAAATTAGTGTCGTCAGTACCGGAAATATAAAGAAAAAGGGAGCCCTAGTAGTTGGAAATTGCACGTTCAGTTAAGAAACCCAAAATCAGAAGAACATCCTAGGAGTATTAAACGAAAGAAAGGTTACAATCAACAATGGATTTCTAGAATATCAATGGAAAGAGGATTTCTAGAATTGGAAATCAATGGAAAGAAAAGTGCAAAAAGATACAACATCAACAAATCCTTCTATCCTCTGGTTTTGTACGATGATTTCCCCCAAAGGATAAAACTCAGCTTTTACAAAACAGTTGTAACCGCTTATTCAAATAAGGACAATTAACAAATATTTTACAACTAAATACTTTCCTAATTACAAAATATTGCACTTTAGTCCTAATGATTAAGTAGCTATACAACTAAGTCTGTCCTCTCATCGTTCCACACCCCTCAAAATTGACGTTGTCCTCAAGGGCCGATTTTGGGAACCTTTTTTGCAGCTCATACCAGGATTTCCACATTGCATCCTATGGAATAGACTGCTGAACCTAAACCACTGTGTGAGCTTGATTATGCTTCTTGATCAACTTCCTATCTAAAGTTGCAACTGGTTCAACTAGCAACTGACCATTGTCACTAGCACAGGGGGAAGGGTAGTTTGGGCCACTATACCAGTACCAAGTTTCTTTTTAAGAAAGGCATGGAAGATCGGTGGGACTTCAAGTGAGAAGGTTGATCGAGTTTGGAAGATTGGGTGGCATTTTTTTCTTAAGGCCACAGTGGTCTGCTTGTAAGGCTGGAGTTTTGAATATACCCAATCACCTACCATCAAAATTTTCTCAAGTTTTATGTAAATCAGCTATCGGTTTCATTCTGTGCTGGTTTGTGTCAGATGTTCCTTGAGCAATCGAAGAATGGTATCTCGATCTTTGAGCAAAGCACCAGTAGCAGCCACTGTAGTACCACCTGGAGGAGCTTGGCCACACAAAGCTTAATAAGGAGTAATCTCTGTAGAAATGTGGTATGGTATTATACCACCTCTTAGCCATATGAAGCCATTTGGCCCAAGCCTTAGGCCTATTACCAGTAAGACATCTGAGGTATCCTTCAATGCATCTGTTCACGACTTCCTTTTGGCCATCTGATGGGGGGTGGTAAGCTGAACTCATGCACAATTCAGTGCATTGTATATGAAAAAGTTAGCATCCAATGAGCATACTTGCTGAGTCTATCAACAACTGCAAAAATCACAATTTTATGGTTTGAACTAGGCAACAACTGAACGAAATCCATAGGGATATGATATCACCCTGCAATCTGTTTGGGATAGATTAAGGTTGGAAAAGGCCAGGCATTCCCACAGTTTCATGTTTGTTCTTTCGACAAACATCACACTAGGCCACAAATTGGAAGGCATCCCTCTGCATAGCTGGCCGCCTTGCTAACATGGTGTTCTTGGATAAGTTTGAACTTGAGCTCTGGTGCATTTCCCACAACCAGTCTGGTTTTGTAATACAGCAGTTGATGCTACCACAAATAAGGGGGATGGCTAGCTGGATTTTGGGGTAAATCAATTAACAATTGTTGAATATGATAATCTTGAGACCAATAAGCTTACAATTCATTACCCAAGTACGAAGTACCACTGATATTTCTTAAAAAAGAAGGTACCATGGATAAAGCTGATATAAAGCCATGTTGTTCATCTATGACCAAATCTTGGTCTTTCCTTTTGCGAGACAAAGCATCAGCGGCTTATTCTTCATCCCACATATATAGGTAATCTCATGGTCAAAACCCAGCAGCTTAGCTAGCTGTTTCTGTTGCATCAGGGTGGTTACACTCTGGTCTAACAAAAACTTGAGCTCTGATGACTAGTTTTGATGTGAAAATGTCGCCCTATCAAGTAGTGTCTCCAATTGGTTACGGCTTAAACCACAACCAACAATTACTTTTAATAGGTAGAAAAGTCTAAATTTTTAGGACCAAGAGCCGTGCAAAGGAATCACGATCTACTGTACCTCCATCAGAGCTGCCCAGACACCTTTAGGGGAAGCATCACAGTCTAACACAAAGGTTTTGCTGTAATTTGGCAAAGCCAGAATTCTTGTAGATGACATGCCTAATCACAGTTGATGGAAAGCTAACTCAACATGTTTTGACCACTGAAACAAATCCTTTTTAAGCATATCGGTTGATTGACAACTGGTCTTACCATAATCCCTTTTGAACCTTCTTTATAGCCTGTCAACCCAAGAATTCCTCTTAAAGCCTGGAGTGCCTGAGGTCTAGGCCAAGAAGATACGTCCTTAACTTTAGTAGGATGTGCAGCTACTCTATCTCCACTAATCACATGGCCTACATATTCAACTTGAAGTTGTCCAAGGTACATTTTGACATTTTGGCATACATTGGTGATCCTTCAATTCGTTTGTGGTGTGGCTCATGTGCGACATTTAATCTCCCTATGTTTGGCTAGAAATGAGAATATAAACAAAAAATACAATACAAACTTTCTCTAGAAAGTCCTGAACACATCATTTATCAAGCTTTGGAATGTGGAAGGGGCATCAGTAAGCTCAAAAGGCAAAACCAGGAATTCATAATGCTCCTCATGTGCTAAATGCAGTATTCTTCACATCAATAGGTTGCATCCAATTTTCTAGTAACTTGATCCCAGCTTAGAATAAAATTGTGCACCTTACCTTGTAGCTCATCCGACAATTCGTCGATGATTGGAATAAGATATTTGTCCTCAATCGTATTCTTATATTTAGTGATCTATAGTCAGTACACATCCTCCAAATGTTATCCTTTTTCTTGACCAAAAGTACTGGAGAGGAAAAAGGGCTCACGTTGTGTTCGATGATGCCATATTCCATGTTGTCGTTGACAATCTTCTCATGCTCATTTTTTTTCAATGTAAGGGTATCTATAAAGCCTAATGCTGGGAGGTTGGTTGACCGGTTTAAGTGGGATTTTGTGATAATGATATTGAAAATGTAATAAGCCCTTAGGTTCACTAAACACGTCAGAAAAATCATGCAAAATTTGAGCAATATCTGAATGTGCATTAGTGGCTGCAGGATGGGACTGCAAACTGCATAGCTGGGCAACAACCCCTTGTGGTTTCTTCTTGACTAACTTCTGCATTGCCTCAATAGTAACTTGTTGGAGTTCTACAGCATTATGACCCCTCAAAACATGCTGTTTCCCTTGGGCAGTAAATTCCGTTCTGAGATTCTGAAGTCCTAAGCACTGGGCACTGCACGCTAATTCCATATCGCAAGCACCCAAAGGAAAGAACCTCATGTGAGCTGTGAAAGGCATTGTCTACTGGAACTCATTAAATAACTGCCTTACTCTGAAGCTTAGTACCATCAGCAACCACAACTGTCAATGGATTGGTAAACTGGAAATGAAAAATCCAGTCCTCTTAGCCATAATAGGGTCCAAGAAATTAGGAGTATAGCTAGAATATCTGAGTATAGTAATCACATGCTTCTTCACTTTGCCCTTGATTCTCTTTGTTCTATATGTAATAAATAACCCCAGGCAAAGCATGAATGAATATTTGAAGCTCCTAGGTTGAGGACAGTCGTGAAATTCTGACTCTATTTCTTGCAATTTCCCTTCACGAAGATCATCATCTCCTTCGGCTTCTAAGACAGACAGCTGGTTGTCTTTACATACATGACACCTAGGGTAGTTTTCATTAGATCCATAACAATGTCCCTTTTGTCTTTTGCCTTCTAGGTTCTTCTGAGTTAATTTCCATATGGGTACCTCGTTTTTGTAGGTCTAGGTCTAGGG
The DNA here is from genome assembly GCA_014822125.1 of Arbutus unedo. Lineage (NCBI taxonomy): Eukaryota > Viridiplantae > Streptophyta > Magnoliopsida > Ericales > Ericaceae > Arbutus > Arbutus unedo. The sequence continues at coordinate 29,543 of JABCMJ010001841.1, forward strand.
ATGAAACTAGGGATTAAGTTTTTGGGGGAAAACCTAGGTTCTTTTGTTCAAGGCGTCCACGTGCTCTTCTTGCAACCTTGCTAAACCCATTGCCTGGGAAACATTTATGGGTTGGAACATTTGAACCCCTGCTTCATTCTTATCTTCCACTTACAACAATTGACAAATAAAGTTTCAGGAAGTCCAAAAGTTCTACTAGTTCCTCAAACCTTTCTTGATAATGGAGGACCGTGGTAGTTTGTTTGGCTTTAGTTAATCACCTTGTGGCATCTTTGAACAAATTATCTCCCACATCGAGCCAAGAGTGGCCGTGTGAAGTATTTCCAAGATTATCTTGGACGAGTCTTCTCACAAGCCAATGAAACCACTAGATTGGTTTATCGTCTAATTGAATAGTTGCCAACATAACTTTCTAGGGTTCTTCAACGACATTGCATTTACTTTTTTTTTTGCACACTGAGAGATCCAAACGGTAGTGAAAGATGGAAGTTTCAGGAGTAGAAGAAGAAGACGTGGGAGATATCTTTTTTGCAATGTGCTTGTGCTTAAGGTTTAGGGTAGATAATAATTTGCTGATTCCCTCCATGGGTTTTGCTTGGTTATCTTTACCTCGAACTGCAGATGGCTTCTTTGATTCGTTTGATATTTGGAGATTTTGTGCAACTTGCTATTATCCTTCGAATTTTGTGTTCGACTGCTCTGAAACCAATTGATAAGCTTAGGAAAAAAACCCAAAATAAAAAATGAAGTAGAGCTTGAAGCAAATCTTATTAAACAAAAGAAGGGTTACAATCAATGGTGGATATCCTGAACTCAAAATTAGTGGGAAGAATGTGAAAAAGTTGCCACAACAATCGACAAATCTTTCTTTCTTCTCTCCTCTAGTTTTTATTGGGATGATGTCCCCAAAATGCAGCTTTACAAAATAGTTGTAATTGCTTAACAAACTAATTAGATTTAGCAAACAATTTACGACCACACTCTCCTAATTATAAAATATATCACTTCAGTCCTCATAATTAATTGGCTATGCAAGTAAGTACATCCTCTTGCATGAAGGCTTTATATCGTAATTCTTGGAATTTGAAGACGTTCAAGTTTTTTATTAGCTTGGAAAGCTTGCACCTTGACTTGTTGGAAACATTTCGTTCAGCTCATCTTTGATTGGGTAGCTCAATTGTAAAAATTGGTTCATTATGCAAAACCTTGTTTATGAAGACTAATGAAATGTGAGAAGATAGATTGGGTCGAAACGTGTGGTATTCCAAATTTCATGAAAACTCTTTGTTTTCAAACTCCCATTGTGGTCGCCAACTATGCGGTGTTGGATTATGAACTCTCCACAAGTGCTTCTGGAGCTTAAAAGGGTTTAACCCAAAAGTGTGCCACAATGGTTCAGCTCGGACGCCCTCTGCAAAAGGAAAAACCAATTAAAGACATCCGACCGGTGGTTAGAATGCCCTTTGATGGCTAAGTTAGCAACTGCAAGAGGGAAAATTCAGAGAACAATGTTCTATCGAGGCAATGTAGATTGAAAAGTAAGAACGTAAAGTGTTGCTTATAGAGTTGTGTGTAAAAATGGCTGAGAATACCTCAATAATCGATTTGGAATCAGTTAATCTCCAAGTGATTGATCCCCTTTGCTGGTGAATCTTCATCTCGGTTTATAGAAATTGATTGAGTGTACTGATGAATGCACTCGAGTGTATTTTTTACATTAAGTGTGGGCTGATTTGATGTATTGTAGGACTGAATAGTGCCCCTTTTTGTATTGGTTGACATTGCTGACCAGGGTGGCATCTTGTCCGAGGTGGTAGTCGTGCAGGCTCAATATTAGCAAGTTGGTGGTCCGAGATAGTTGTTATATTGTCGGAGATGGTTGTTGTCCGAGACTATTATTGGCCGAGACAATTGTTGTCCGAGGCAACAGTAATTGGACGAGGCCTTGTTGGTTCTCGGGCATTTTTGTGTCGGCTATGAGATTTATTCGTCTCCCACAAACTTCATTGATTTTTTGATCTATGGGATTAGACTCTTGAGTTGTGAACTGCTTGCTAGTCCTTGTCACCTTGATGTAGATATTCCTTTTGACTTAAATGTAAGAGGATGAGGATATGGAAGAGATTTAAATCAAGCTAAATAGATGTACTAGGATGCTGGCCCTCCTTTATTATACCCTGAAAAGAAAAGGGAGAACAAAAATTTCGTCAATGGTCAAAACACAGATTTTTGAGTAATGTTTGTTATCTGTAATAAATGGAAATCCAACTTTCATAAAACGGGAATTGTGTTATGTTATTGCTATATTAGGAATGTAAGCCAAGTTGCTTCCACTCGGTTAGATCTTTAGCAATCATTGAATCACATCAGATAGTTAATGCAGGAATCTCGAGTTGAAAAATGCTTACTGAAATTTGTAATTTCTGCTTCATGAAATTTTCCAGTTTGGTGAATGTTCTTGTTTGGATTGTTTGCAGATGTATGATAAAGCAGTCAAGCTATATGCTGAACTAGCAGAGGTGGCCGTCAACAGTTTTTTAATTTCAAAGGACTCACCTGTGATTGAACCAGTTAGGATTCATAATGGAGCCGAGGAGAATAAGGAGGCCTTAAGGAAGTCGCGAGGGGAGGAGGATGAGGATTTCCAGATCTTGGAATACCAAGCACAGAAAGGAAATGCTGTAGCCATGTACAAAATTGGTATATTTTACTATTTTGGTTTGAGAGGAGTGAGGCGTGATCATGCCAAGGCATTGTCATGGTTTTTGAAGGCTGTGGAGAAGGGTGAACCAAGGTCCATGGAACTTCTGGGGGAGATATATGCAAGAGGCGCTGGAGTTGAGAGGAATTACACCAAGACGTTTGAGTGGCTAAAACTTGCTTCCAGGCAGCAACTTTATTCGGCTTATAATGGGATGGGTTATTTATATGTTAAAGGTTATGGAGTGGAGAAGAAGAACTACACTAAGGTAAGATCGCTTTGGTTCTTTTTGCGTGGACATTTTTTTTCTATTGCAATTTGGTGTGACATTCATTATCATTCATTATTATTGATAACTTTCTTACACCTTCTTGGTTGAGTGTATGTATGTGGTTCCTTTTGCATTCACTCTATCTATCTATCTTTGTATCCTCTTTGTTTGAAATCCTTCTTGCAGGCACACACAACCACCACCCCCCCC
>JABCMJ010001842.1:0-43977 GCA_014822125.1 Arbutus unedo
CGCGTGTCACATAACATCCGCGCATGTCGCTCGTCACATAACAAGTTCGTTTCATCAACTTAAACTCTCAATTAATGCACATATCTCGAAATCATCATCTTAATTCATAATATCTTGCATTGTTATCATGCGGTAGAAATCATAAAAATATGTTTAAAGATAGGTGCAAACATTACCCTTAGAGGTCAACAACTCAAGTTTTTTTTTATAATAATTTCGATAAAAAATACAAAATTCTTGATAAAACAGGCTCTACTACCGGTAGTATAGTCGCTACTACCGGTACTAACAGGGATTGTTCAAAAATGTGCAAAACAAGAATACAACATTACCGGTAGTACATACGCTACTATCGGTACTAAAAACGCTACTACCGGTACTAAAAGGGACTGCTCAAAACTGGATGAAAATAAAATATAGTACTACCAGTAGTACCGACACTACTACCGGTACTAGCAGAGACTGTGCGAAAATCTGCAGGTTTTCTGCAGATTTCTCAACTTCAAATTTTAAGATCTACACCAACAACCAAGCTCATCAAACACCAAAAATAAGTCATACACACGTAAAAGAGGTAAGAGATCTCTACCTAGAGTGTCGGATCGAAAGATTTGAGCTTCCAAAGCAAACTCTAACCCCTAAATCAAAGAAAATTTTCAATACTCCTCCTCAAAGCGAATAAAACACGATCAAACTTGAGATGTCCTCTACAAATGACTGATTCTTAAAGGTTCAAAGAGGAATTTGATGTAGGAGCAAATATTTGAGGAAAGGTTTAGAGTTAGAGAGAGAGAGAGAGAAAGAGAGAGAGAGAGAGAGAGAGAGAGTGAAGGGAGTAGAGAGAGGAAGAAAGTACGAAATAAACTTCTTTTTCTCAAAAAATCTGATATAAAGACTTAAAAACCTAATTACACTCACACCCCCTAAGTGTAACACATGTTACCAATAAGTCCCTTATCTAACCTACACCACACATAAACCCCAAATCATTATATGTACATAAAAGGCAATAAACCACGTGTTAAATTTTTATTTCCGGACAATTCAAAAAATATATATAATTTTTCGAATTCTCACATTCTATCTTGCTTAAAAGAATTTCGTCCACGAAATTAAAATGTTGCATAAAACACAGTTCAACCCAATTCAACAATGTCCGAACCATAATGGTAGTACTACTGAACAAGTCCACAAGACTAATAAAGTATATCGAATCAACTCAAGCATTAACAATGCCAATCTAGTACTTATCACAATTCAACAACTATCAAGTCTAAATGAAATACACAATCAAACCATGAATAAATGGGGATATTTCTCTCTAACTTCGTCCTTACGTTCCCAAATCGAGTCTTCTTTGCCTTGGTTGCTCTATAATACCCAAACCAATGGTATAGTCATACCTGTCAACACTTGCTCTTGAGAATCTAAGATACGTACCGGCTCATCTCCATAGGACGCGTCGGCTTCTAGTTCAAGTTCGGACCATTCCAAAACATGCGAAAGATCCAGTTCGTATTTTCTCAACATTGACGCATGAAACACATCGTGCACACCTGACAACTTCGGTGGCAATGCTAAACGGTACGCGACTTCCCCTATCCTCTCAATGATATCAAATGGCCCAATGTCTCACGTGGAAATACGTGACTTCCCTTTTCCCTTTCGCCCAAATCATGATAAACCCAGTCTCGGTGACACCTTAAAAAATACATGATTCCCCACATCGAATGAAAGTGGGCGACGACGACGATCAGCATAACTCTTCTGTTGACTTTGGGCGGTAAGTAATCTTTGACGGATTTTCTTAACTTGCTTGGTTGTCTCTTTTTGTGAGGCCAAAAGTCGTTGACGAATCACTCTCATGCTCTCCAATCAAGTTTGGCCCGAAAAATGTCATCTCCCCCAGTTCAGTCCAGCACATGGGTGACCGACAAGGTCTCCCATACAAGGCCTCATAAGGTGCCATCTTAATACTCGACTGATAACTATTATTATATGCAAATTCCACAGGTGGTAAGTGGTTCTCCCAGCTACCTTGAAAATCTATCACGCAAAGCCCGAAGCATATCCTCCAATATTTGAATTGTCTGTTCTGATTGCCCATCTATCTGAGAGTGATAAGTAGTGCTAAACAAAAGATGAGTACCAAGCATTGCCTACAGGCTCTGTCAAAAACATGTGGTAAACGATGAAGAAACGGATGAGTTACGCAAGAAGTTCTTTAGTGGCAATGCAAGAGACGGATGGATGATACATACCGATGGGAGCCTACGTTTTTAAGAGAAGTTATTTGTACCTGTTTCGTGTTGGGAGGATATTTTGAGAGAGTTTCACCATTCACCGTTAGCCATTCATCCGGGAGGGACAATGATGTATCATGACTTGCGTTAACAATTTTGGTAGCTCGGGATGAAGCGCGATGTGGTTAATTTCGTAGCATGATGTCTTACATACCAACAAATGAAAGCGAAACATCAACGACCCGCCGGAGAGTTGCAACCCCTACCTGTGGCTGAGTGGAAGTGGGAGAATGTTACTATGGATTTTGTTTCAGGTCTACCGAGGTCACCGAAGGGACATGATGCTATTTGGGTGATTGTTGATCGCTTGACAAAAATCGCTCATTTCTTACCTATTCAAATAACCGATTCTATTGAGAAACTCAGTCGTTTATACATTCGGGAGATAAAGCTTTGTCAAAAACGTGCGGTAAACTAATGATCTCTATCGGACACAATAGACACGGGAATCCCATGAAGGCAAATAATCTCCCGAATGTATAAACGACTGAGTTTCTCAACAGAATCGGTTATTTGAATAGGTAAGAAATGAGCGATTTTTGTCAAGCGATCAACAATCACCCAAATAGCATCATGTCCCTTTTGGTGACCTCGGTAGACCTGAAACAAAATCCATAGTAACATTCTCCCACTTCCACTCAGCCACAGGTAGGGGTTGCAACTCTCCAGCGGGTCGTTGATGTTTCACTTTCACTTGTTGGTATGTAAGACATCGTGCTATGAAGTTAACCACATCGCGCTTCATCCCGGGCTACCAAAATTGTTAACGCAAGTCATGATACATCTTTGTCCCTCCCGGATGAATGGCTAACGGTGAATGGTGAAACTCTCTCAAAATATCCTCCCAACACGAAATAGGTACAAATAACTTCTCTTAAAAACGTAGGCTCCCATCGGTATGTATCATCTATTCGTCTCTTGCATTGCCACTAAAGAACTTCTTGCGTAACTCATCCGTTTCCTCATCGTGTAGTTGGGCGTCGATCACTCGAGTTGATAACGTCGATTGAATTGTCAAATTGTACAAAGTGACCCCATCATGAACTTCTTCAAAGTGTGTCGCGTAAAGTCCCAAATCTTGCATCATCTTCTACTCATGGATTGCCAAACTCGCTAGGTGTGTCAACTTTCGACTCAAGGCTTCCGCTACAACATTAGCCTTTCCCAGGTGATATTGCAAGTCAAAATTGTAATCTTCAATATGCTCTATTCAACGGCGCTGTCGCAAATTCAATTCTTTCTGGGAGAACAAGTACTTCAAACTCTTGTGGTCAGAGAAGACTTCGAATTTCTCACCATGAAGATAGTGTCGCCAAATTTTCAGGTTAAAAACAACGGCTACAAATTCTAAGTCTTCTCTTTAATCATCGCGACCAATATGCTACCACTCTTCCTTTTTGCATTAGCACGCACCCAACTCCTTCTTTTTAGGCATCACAATACACGGAGTAGCCAACTCCCCACTCAAGTACAATCAGGACCGGTGCACTAGTTAGTCATTGTTTCAACTCCTCAAATACCGCCTCACAAGCATCATCCCACGCAAAATGTGTCCCCTTCTATGTCAATCGTGTCATTCGAGCTGTTAGTTGAGAAAAGTCAAGCACAAATCGACGGTAATACCCGGCTGAACCTAAGAAACTACGGATCTCGAAGACATTCTTTGGTCGTAGCAAACTCATGACGGACTCTATCTTTCCTGGATCAATGGACACATTGTTCTTCGAAACCACATGTCCCAAGAACTTCACCTCAGATAACCAAAACTAGCACTTACTAAACTTGGCATATAAGTGATGCTCCCTCAAAAGCTCAAGAACAGTGGCAAGATGAGACTGATGCTCCTCTTCCTTCCTTAGGTGAGTAGACCAAAATGTCATCAACAAATACTACAACAAATCGGTCTAGGTATTTACGAAAGATATGATTCATAAGATCCATAAATGTTGTCGGTGCATTCATCAATCCAAACAGCATGACCACAAACTCGTAGTGCCCATAGCGTGTGCGAAAAGCAATTTTTGGAATGTCCTCCTTCCGCACCCTTAGTTGGTGATAGCCCGACCTTAAGTCAATCTTCGAAAAACATGTCGCACCTAGAAATTGGTCAAATAAATCGTCAATTCTCGGCATCGGATACTTGTTTTTCATAGTGACACGGTTTAGCTTTCGATAGTCGATACATAAACGCAATGAACCATCTTTCTTCTGTGCAAATAAGGCCGGTGTTCCCCATGGTGAAGTACTAGGACGAATAAAACCCAAGTCCTGCAACTCTTGCAACTGTATTTTTAACTCCTTCAAGTCAGCTGGTGTGAAACGATATGGAGGCATCGAAATTGGGGCGATACCGGGAAGTAGGTCTATTGTGAACTCGACCTCTTTCTCGGGAGGTAAACCAGGTAAATCTTCCACAAACACATCTGGAAAATCACGAACAATCAAAGACAACTCTCCGCATTTGGTCACATCCTTATCCAACGTTAGACTTGCTAATAAGGCATAAATAGAATCTCTCTCTCAAGGCCCACACAAATATGGTTCCAACGGCTCCCTACGTTCCCCAAAGAATTCAAAGCAACCCTCGCTAGGTGAACATATGCGGACATGGCGTTTGAAATAGTCAATAGTGGCATGAAATGTGGATAGCCAATCCATACCAAGGATAAGGTCAAATCCCGACATATCCAGGACAATAAAGTCAAATTTGAAGTGACGGTCAAGGATAACATGATCACAATCTCTACAGACACGACCAAGTAGTGATCTACCCCCAAGAGGAGTCTCAACAAATAGTGGCGGGTCAAGCATGTCAGTTTCTAACTCCAAAGCACACACAAATGATGCAGCAATAAATGAATGTGATGCTCTAGAATCAAACAGAGCCCTAGCAAAAGAGCTAAATAATAGGAATGTACCCCTTACAACGGACGCATTAGGCCCCTGAGAAGTAGATGGTGGAACAACAGATGAGATATTGAAAACTCTCCCCTGAGTGTGTTGGCCCTGGAAAAGTCCTCCTCTCTGTCCGGAACCCTGAAGAGATACCGATGAACTTGCTCCCCCATCAGACTGAGAGCCCTAACCCAAAGTGGTTTGACGGTAGTGTGATTGTTATTGTTTCTAAGTACCTCGGAATTGCTGTTGTAGCTCGCGTCCCTGTCCATACCAAGATCGTTGTGTGGATCCCGCCTTACTGCGTATCCCAATCCCTTGAGGACAATTTCTCGCCATATGGTCTGTCTTGCCACAAGTATAATAAGCCTTTTGAGGCATGGTACACTGACTGCAAATGTGGCTGGGTTGACTACATCGGTGACAAACAACAGGTGGCTTAGAACTGGCATCACCCCGAGTGTTAGAAGAAATAAGTGGCCTAAGGTTTGATTGGCCCTGAGGTGCCCAAAACTACTCCCTTTGCCTCTTGCGCCCTTGACTTCCCAAACTACCCGACGACGAGCCCAAACTGACACTGGGTTGCCTTGGTTCCCAAGCCCTCGCATTACGTAGCGCATCTCGCGGTAGCTCTATGCTTCTCGCGCACTCCACAATCTCGGAAAATTTCATCTTGTGTTGGCTTACTACAAGCCTCTTGACAAAATAGTGAAGACCCTTCTTAAATCGATGACATTTTAGGTCTTCCGAAATCACTAACTCTAGTACAAAACGGGATAAAGATTAAAATTTAGAAGCATATTCCGAAACTGTCATAGTACCCTGCTCCAACTTCTCAAATTATTCTCTCAATTGCTCACGATATGACTCTGGAAAGTATTGGTCCTTAAAAAGACTCTCAAACTCGGCTCAAGTAAGATTCTCCACATCCGGCTAATTTGCTTGGGTTGTCGGTCTAGTGGCCTTTCTTGCATCATTTCTTGCCTCTAGAATTGACTCTCACCACTCATTGGCTTCGCCTGTAAACTGACAAGCTACAATACGAACCCTAAGGTCATCCTCCTCTATCATCAATGCGTTGAACAACTTTCGAATCTCGGCGAGTCAATGGTTGGCCGCGAGAAAGTCACCACCCTCTCCGTTGAACTGTGGTGGATTTAGGCGATGAAACTCCCTCATCGCGTCAATGGCTCGATTACTAGCACTGGCTCTAGTGGCCGAATTCAAAAGTTTCAATTTGGCGAGCGCCCGCTGAAGCTTACCCGGAACTACAGGTGGTTCAACGTTCTGCTCCACCCCCTCGTCAACTTTCTCGTGTGGAGCTTCTCCCCGCTGACTGACCACGTCATCTAAGTGTACCTCATGGTAGCGACCTCAGCCTCGGCCTCGGGGCCCACCCAATCTTACTTCACGTCTAGGAGGCATAGAGCTATAATATAGAGAAAACATAAAACTATCAAGTCCAATGACTATTACCATTAGGTCAAAGCTCCCCAATATCCCCGACACGGGTCAACAACACTACACAACACAACATAGTAGTAAATGCAATGTCTATGAATGTCCTGCACACATGCACACACAAGTCATGCCAAAAATACGAGTTTTGAACCCATGAAACTAAGTTTCCCCACGGTCTCAAGGTGTTCAAACTCATGCTCTGATACCAAATTGTTACGCCCTCAAATTTAAGATAGACTAATCAAATAAATAAGCAGGTATTAGAAAATTCTTGCCGAAAGTCCAATGATAACAATCTCCCAAAATATCTATTCATAAAGAGATAAGTGTTCTAGTTCAATCATAAATACATAGTGGGTCACCCCGTCTCAATGACCATTTACATGGAATAAAGTTTTCAAAATGTTACATTGAGTATGTCACCAAAATATGATAGAGTTACAATACATCTTCTAAAAAATGGTTAAGTAAAATATGCTAAATAACTCCATGTATGAGACTCTTCAAAAAAATAATGCAATAGTCTAAGCATCCATGCCAAATGATGCTAAAGGTCTAAAATTGTACTTGAAAAGAAAATAGAGGAGCTGAGCTAACAAGCCCAATAGAGAAATCTATACCAATCTTATATGTATATGAAATGCATGGTATAGCAAATAAACATGAATGTCCAATAATAACGAGATCATAAACTAATTCAAGTTAAAGGCTAAAGATAATTTATGTTATGTAATAACGTCAACGAGTTTAAAAGAACCATTCGTCACACCTCGTAGGTTATTAATCCAATCCATCATGTTCTCGTGCATTTCTATTTTCATACCTAGTAATTCCGTAGGAGACTAGTTCATTATTCATAGTATTTTCGTCTGGGAGTCTAATTCAAGACCTTCCTAACATTTTCGAAAGAGTCTAGTACAATTATCTTAGTATTCTTTCGAGGAGTCTAGTTCATACATCGTATCATTCAAGTGTCCCATGCATGTCGCATGCCACATAACACACGCGCATGTCACGCATCACATAATAAGTTCGTTTTATCAACTTAAACTCTCAATTAATGCACACGTCTCGAAATTATCATCTTAATTCATAACATTTTGCGTTGTTATCATGCGGTAGAAATCCTAAAAATATATCCAAAGATAGGTGTAAACATTACCCTTAGAGGTTAACGACTCAAGTTTTTTTATAATAATTTCAATAAAAAAAATATAAAATTTTCGGTAAAACAGGCCTTACTATGGTAGTACAGTCGATACAATCGGTACTAACAGGGGCTGCCAAAAAATGTGCAAAACAGGAATACAGCATTATCGGTAGTACATACGCTACTACCGGTACTAAAAGGGACTGCCCAGAACTAGACGAAAATGAAATACAATACTACTGGTAGTACATACACTACTACCGGTACTATCAGAGACTGCGCGAAAATTTACAGATTTTCTGTAGATTTCTCAATTTCAATTTTCAAGCTCTAAACCAGCAACCAAATTCATCAAACACCAAAAACAAGTCATACACACATAAAAAAAGTAAGAGATCTCTACTTAAAGTGTCAGATCGAAGGATTTGAGCTTCCAAAGCAAGCCCTAACCCCTAAATCAAAGAAATCTTTGAATACTCCTCCTCCAAGCAAATAAAACACGATCGATCAAGCTTGAGATATTCTTCGTAAATGACTGATTTTTGAAGGTTCTAAGAGAAATTTAATATGGGAGCAAAGATTTGAGGAAAAATTTAGAGAGAGAGAGAGAGTGAAGGGAGTAGAGAGAGGAAGAAAGTGAGAAATAAGCTTATTTTTCCCAAAAAATCTGATATAAAGACTTAAAAACTCAAACTATACTCACACCCTCCAAGTGTAACACATGTTACCAATAAGTCCCTTGTCTAACCAACACCACATATAAATTTTAAATCATTATATGTACATAAAGGGCAATAAACCACGTGTTAAATTTTTATTTCCGAGCAATTCAAAAAAAAATATATAATTTTCTGTGTTCTCACATTAGAAATCTCTAGTCAAATGCGGAAAAATCCTATCTTTAAAACGTTCTTCGAATACCTACAAATGCTAAAAGAAACTGTAAGTAAACAAAAATAGATGTAACAAAAATCCTAATTCAATTATTTGATACGATATCATTGACGTAAACTCCATCCCAATCTTTAGTTTTCTTTTTTGTGCTAATTGTGCATGCGAATGGCCCTGTCCACATCACCCAAAACCAATCAAAGTATCAAAAGCATAAAAGAAATGGAAATTGCTGAACTTATTGAATTCGAAACAAAGATTTTTATCATACAATAAGACTTCAACATTTTTATCACATTAAGACTTTAAGTACTCCTCTTTGCCTTCTCAGTCTTTATCAAAGCAAAGTCCCTGAAAGTACTCCCTTTCTTGATCAATGTTTACTTTGTCGGTGATCTGCCCGATGTTGCCGTGGAAAACTACCGCCAACCCAAATAATTGAGTAATGCGACAAAATATAGACGAAAGAAAATTTGTTTTGGTTGATTTTTGGTAATAAAATAAATAAGAGAGAAAGCAGTAGATAATAGGACAAACTGATGAGAGGGAGACAAGTGGGGGCAAAGTGACGAAAATGTGCAGGTTTTGTGGAAACACAATTGTAACTTTCCTGTAATTGCACATTTGTAACTGGTGTTGGGCCATGTATGTGGGTTTTCAAGAATCACTGTTTTGTCCTTACAGTTATTTTTCAACATTATTAGTTGTGTGGGAAAAAAAATCTTTTTAATTGCATTTTCGAAAAATACAAATGTGAGTCAGTTTCAAGTTTTGGTTCACACAAAGTTGGGTGTTGGCTGCTTTATATAATAGTATAAATATATTATCTTTATATATAATAAAGAGGGATTATATATATATATATATATGTATGTATATATATATAAAGATGGGTAGGGTATTTACTATTTATTGTATTTAGTCCTTGATTTTGGTCCTCGGTCATTTTTATCTTTCTTTACATATAAAATAATAATAATCGTAGTAATAATCTTTACATATAATCAAATATAGGTGATATATTTACTATTCATTGCTTTCATACAAGTAATTTTCGTTTTGTCCTTTGAAATTACTTTTATATCCTTAAGTTATTTTTATTTTTCTGTGGCAAGATAATAAATGTAAGGTTTATGTGGCCATGTGCACTTTATCCTTAAGTTGTCCTTTTCTTTTGCCATCTTTGTTTTAAACATTATCTTTCTCTTTTTTTGATTGGCAAATTACTTTTCCCTAAGATTCCGGAGGCCCGAAGCGAGCTCTTCTATTGGAGCCCCTTGTATATTCTGCGCAAAAAATATACATAATAAAAAATCTTCATAAAAAAACTATTACATAAATGTTATTATTCCGAAAACATGTAAGATTTTAATTACTCAAAAAGAAATAATTATTTCAATAAATTAAAATGTATCATATGTATATTGTTCTTCTTGCACGTTTAGTTGCAAATGTATTAATTAAATTTTCATAATCAAACTTTTTCATCATAGCCTTTTCAATGAATAATTTGGCTACTCCATTTAATATTTGCTGGGACATGATTGACGGAAGATAAATTTTGATCAATTTAAACTTTGAAAAACTTTTTTTTCAGACTTGTTTGGGTCGATTTTTATATAAAAACTAGCTTAAAATTAAAAAAATTGATTTACTATACTAAAGATAACTAAATATTTGGGGGTCCTAACTTTTGGTATTTTTTAGGGGGTCCAAAGCGGTGATTTTCTCGGCCTATGCCCAGAGTCGATTCTGTGACTGATTCGTCAAAACTCAACGTCCCAACTCCTCAAACCCATCACGATAGCCACATGCATCAACATCTTCACGACGGCAACCGCGGGAGAAGTCGCATGTGTACTAGCTACCACAATCGATGGGTTGAAATTTTTTGTACACTTGCAAGAATTTCACATTCTGATATTACACAAGTCAAAATTTTCACATATGATATACACTTTGTAAAGGTTATTCGGCTTTGACAAAAACTTATTCCAGTTCTCTGCATACGGCGACCACGTGTACTGCTGGAGTCAGCCGGATGAGTCAAGGTAGAATTGAGCTAACGGCGGCCAAACGCCACTCTCCGTCGAAGTCTCCGTAAACTTTTGAGTTTGTTCTACTTCCTTGTGAATGACGATCAAGTTTGAGTAAACCTAGCAATCTGCTGCAGTGTAAATAAAATTTTGTGGAGTTCATACATTGAAATCTTGTCATAGAGAACATGGCGACTGGTTAGAAATAAGAGTTGAAAGTATTGAATAATAATCCTCCGTTATCTTAATGAATGAATGTGAACATGTTTCATAATAAAAGAAAAATTATAATTTTAAAAAATTTTCTTTAAAAATATAAAACAATAATAGCTACAACTAGCATGAAGCCATCTATTGCTTTTTATTATTCTATTGTCTACATTATTCTGACTTTGAAAAAAATTTATACGATAAATGATTATAATGAGCATCTTTATTGCCATGGCCTTATCAATGTGCAACTACCTCCCTAGTATTTCATATACTCCTTTGAGAATATATATAATGACATGGTGTCTCCCTTCCACATGTATAATGACATGGAGCTTTTTGTTGAAAGAGAAAGGAATCAAAGTGTTTATTTTCTTCTTTGAGAGGTACACGCTTGCCCAAACTATATATTTTATCCTTTGAGAGTGTAGCTAGTGGCAAAATTAGTCCTTTGTTTGGAAGTGTCACAATCTGCATCCTATCCACTCCCCCACAATACCTATTTTTATTTTTATGAATGTTGATTGTAGTGCATGCATGCCTTTATTCTATGAAGAATGGACACCCAATCTAAAATTAGATTGTATTGTGTTACTTATGCCTTGCTAACTTTATTTATCAATATTCTACGTCAAATTTTTTATATTAAATCTCTATAAATGAGTCTACAAAAATATTGTAAGTAATCCTAAACAATTTCAATGTAGCTAAAAAAATTATCTGTGAAAAAAATAATGAAGTGATGAATTTGTTTGGTTATATATAAATGCAATTTAATGAAATATAAAATCAAAGTATGCTTTGATGCATAAAAATATAAAGTAATTAAGAATTATTTATATGTGTCAAAAGAAAACTCGTGAACACCAATTTTAGCGGTGTAAATGAATCAGAGAGAGAGAGAGAGAGAGAGAGAGAGGTGTTAAATAAACCTTCACAAAATTGCATCTGAAGGGTCAAAATTGAAAATCATCTGACGGGCCAAAATTTCATAAACCAAGTTTTTAAGTTTCTCATTCAAGGTAGGAAAGGGTTCCCAAAAAGAAAAAGAAGAAGAAAACTAAACCTTTCATGAAATTGCATGTGAAGGGAAAACACTTAGAAATAGTTCCTCTACTATTTAAAACCTATGAAAACAAAGACGCTCATTTACTCTCATTTTCACCTGACACTTAATTAAAGGGTCGAATCAAAACATTGATATTCTTCATAGGGTTTTCCATCTCGTCTCCACCAGCATGCTTGACAAACTCTGCCGGAGATAGGAAGCGGCCGTGACAAAGACATATGATGCACACTTTCCCTGTCAAGTACTTGTACAGAAACCCCTCTATTGTCCTCCCATTGAGACCATTACCCTTAGTTGTAACACTAGGCATTTGTTTCAAAATTTCGTTCATTTCCTCAACACCATCAGGTAAAACTTTCAACTTCTTAATGTTTCTGGCTTGCTCAGTTTCTAAGCTAGAATTAGAAGCATCAACTCGTTTTCCATTTGCTGTTTTCTCCACCTTAACCATTGTCGTCGAGAGAGAGCTTCCAGGATTAGATGAACTTTCGTCCAATCGACGATTAGTAGGGACTGGCTTTCCATTTTCCATTGCCGTGAAGGTGATTCTAGATTGAGAAATGGTAAGAAATTTTCCTGTAACTGAACTTTGATTACCTGAATCATGTTTGTGGTCAAAATGAGTGAAATATGCGTTGGTTGTAATCAAATTACATTAAGTTAAAACAGAGGGGTACAATTTTAGACCACGACATGATTGTGCTAAACTAAGCAGAGAAGTTAAAAAAATTACGTTATAAATAAAAGAGAGTGGAAGATTTGAAGTAACACACACAATATGAAATAAAAAAACATATATGGCATTTCTAATTTTTGTTTTGATATGAACTTATTCATCCATTCAAATTTGAACAATTTTAGCAAGCAATGATATTGGGATAGAAAGTCGTTCCAATGAGTGATGCAACAAGATTGGATGGGTAACATAGTGATTCAAGAAGTCCTTAAAAGCTATTGTAAATTTTAGATAGTCGAAAATCATGTATCGCATCATACATATCACGTTTAAGTCAAATAATCTAGTCAGCAAGAAATATGGTATAGCTAGCACATGTCTTAGCAACAAAAACTTGTAATAAATGTAGATAATATTTATTCCAGTCCTTTTATTTATTTATTCATAAGATCTCAACTTAGTTACTGATTGCACACTCGACGATAAATGAAAAAAAATGGATAACAAAAAATAATGTAGCTCCAAATTAATTAAGCAGGGATACATTTAAGTAAAACAGAATGTGCATCAGAAAATGCATAACTACTGTTAACGCAGCACATACATCCTCGTATTAACCACCATAACAATACAAATCCTTGATTTTATTTTTACTCCAAATGACTACAAGACATTACCAACAGTCACATTGACTACAAGTTTATTGGGTAAGCGATCAAATTTCTTACGCTTCAGCTATGGTCAACTTTGATTGCAAAATAAGTTAGCTTATAGGATAAGTCAATAATCGTGGTATATATTATTATTAAATGAGTGGTGTTCCATTTACTTATTTCTATATGCCGAATATTCAAAAACTACGTAAAATAATGAATTTTACCTCAAAAAGTGGCACCATATTTTTTGAGTCCACGTCAGCCCCTAAAAACTAAAGCTCTCGTAAAAAAACCCTCCATATCCCCGCCGCCTTATTCTATATATATATATATATATATATATATATCCTCTGCAACTGCAACTGCCCACCATATTCTCTACCACAATCTCTATCTCCCCTTCAATCCTGCAACGCCATTGCTGCACGTGGGAGCTAGTCACTGCCACGATCTTCACAAATTGAAGCTCTTGAGATTGCTTTATTGCGTAGTTCGATCCCCTTCGCTTCTTTAAAAGCTTCAGCCACCAGTGTTAGTACACAACACTCCCTCCCTCCCTCCTTTACACTCTCTCTACTTAGTTCGTGAATGTTGAGGGAATATAGCGGGACACTGGGAAAACAAGATTTTTTGGTACCACATATATAAATAGATGGTCTAATTATGTAACTGTAACTATAGCTATAACTATAATACCATTTATCATTAGATGCCCTCCCTCTCTCTCCCTCTCAGTTCACACACAAACCCTACCCTAGGCTGTGTGCGGCATGACTCTCTCCCTCTCTCCATAGCCACTCAAGTAACATTAAGCAATCCACCAAGAAAATCAACACGTAGTACGGAATAATCTTGTGTAGAATCTTCAGGACTCCGGCTCTTCCCTTCTCAGGTCCACTTCGGAGGACTCGAATAATCTTAGACTCGGGCGATGTCAAGGCATGACAGGAGAAGAGACGCATAAAAGGTACGATTCAGTCTTCAGGGTTTCAAATTTAAACTCCTATATATGTCTGATTGTTTGGGTTTCTGGGTTCTCAGTAGCTAGGGTTTTCATTCGTTCATTGGTTTAGTTTTGAATTTCAATTCTTTATTTCTGCAATTACAAGAAGTTCGCATTTGGTTCTGGTTTCTGGATTCAGTAAGTGATCTCTGTTTTATGATTTCAAAGGGTTTCCGAAATTGCATTGCTAACTTCGATGGTATAAGATTAAATCAGTAGGTAAATACAATATAGAAAAGCTTAGATTGGAATTAGATTTAGACAAATTATGGTCAGTAACATAAATTATCTCAATTTTCGAATTGTTGGAGCGCTTATACTTGGTATCAGAGCCTAACTCTAGTTTTATTATTGTTTGTTTTTATATCTTGCTTTTACAGTAGATTTTAATAATACTTCACAATAGGTTTTATAGAATACATAGTTACACACACCTCAGTCCTATCATATAGATATGATTACTCGTCCAGAAGCAGTCATTTGGTTTAAAGATAATTGTAGTTACTTAAAAAAAGAATAATATTTATACAGCCCATAGATATCATATTCAGCCAGAATTAATTAGAAATAACCAACCGTCTTTTTAGGATAAACTTCAAATTGGACAGATTGTACTCTTAGTACACTTCAGCTTAAAGCAGACAAAGATTACACTTCTAAGAACCATAATTAAACAGAATATGTACAATCAGATGATACGTACAGATACAAAATATGTAAACAGGCTATTCAATATAGCTTAGATATTAGTGTGATAATTGTGAACATCAAATTTGTAGAAAATGTTTAGATAAAGCTCTAACTATTCAATCCAGGTTAGACCCAGTTGATTCTAAGAATAATAGAACCAGTTTAACAAGTCAAATTGACCAGCTTAGGTTAGCTAAGTTGGAATTAGAAATTCAGCGTATTCAGCTTACTTTACTAAAAAAACAGCATTACTTTAGAAACAATACCTTCAGACCATAGAAAGAAAAGTGTAGTAATTTCAAAACCAGTAGACACATCATGGGACACAATGGGCACACGTCCGCAAGGAACACAAGGAGACTCATCATGGGACACAGTAGGCACACGAGGGGACACACGAGCACACACCTAATAATTGTTTTATGTTGTTATGCATGACTAATAGTTTAATGAGGTCATATCTTCACAAGATGATGCATTGGTTTTAAGGATCTTTAATCTCATGTTTGTACATCTTTCTGTTGCAAATGAAAGAACACTATTTCTTTTACAAGTAAAAGTACCTAATCCAATGGCTATCATTTTAGTACATCTCTCTCTTGCAAGTGAAAGAACGTTATTTCATTTATTTGTGGTGGTTGTCACTTGCTCACTCGCGTTGACAATTTGTGGTAATATTCAGTATTTCTTTTTTTTTCTGCACTCGCCAAGTGAGAAAGAGGGAACTTCGCTGCATCCTTCCATACTACATGACCTATTGTAAATTTGGTGAGTTTATTTGAAGATTTTTTGGTAGAATATGTTAGGTTTTAGGTGGTTACTTTTTCTGTGTGGGTACCCTTTTGTCGGCAATCCAAGAATTTTTTTTGATCTTTGGTATATTGTGCAAGTTGACGTGTCTACTTCAATTGTTTACTATCTTAATTCACTTATTGATGAAGTTCCCATGAACGTTAAAATCCTAGTTCGCTGGTGAGTACTTTGATACAACTATCAACTGCCTCTATCGAAAATAGGAGCAATGTAGTTTGACTATTTTTTATTGCATATATTTGTTCTAAAAACAAGTTTAATTCCCTTTGTGAAGTACAATCATAATATATGAAGGAAACAAGAGAAATAAGATGAAAAGTCTAGTTTGGCAAGTAGTTCAGGTACTGATGCGTCTCTTTCTACTTTGAAATGTTGGTGATATTGCTAATTATGAGCCTTTTGGTTAAATTTAATAATCCGAATACTTTTATTTCTATTCATCATGTAGTATTTATACAAGTAAAAAAAAGACCTAATCCACATATTATTCTATTTTAACTATTTTTCGATTTACATAAGGAAAATGAATCAAAAGGTAAGTTTAATATAATTACACTCCTAATCCTACATAAACACATATAACGTAACACTCCCCTTCAAGTTGGTGGAAAGATATCAATCAGGTTCAATTTGAACACAATAGGGTGAAAACTTTTGCTGCTCAGCCCTTTTGTGAAGATGTCGACCAATTGATCTTAATGTCTCACAAAAGGCATACATATCAAACCCTCACTTATATTTTTCTTAATAAAGTGTCTGTCAATCTTAATATATTTTGTTCTGTCATGTTGAATATGATTATGAGCGATGTTTATGTTATAGTAGAGTTTCATTGGACCATTATCAAACATTTTCAAATTACGTATTAGGATTTGGAGCCACAGGAGCTCACAAACTCCATGAGCCATAACTCTATACTTAGCTTCTGTGCTAGACCTGACTTCCACTAATTGCTTCTTAGTTCGCCAAGTAACTAAATTTTTCCCAAGGAGAGTAAAGTAGCCAAAAGTAGAACGTCTATCATTCACAGAATTAGCCCAGTCGACATCAGTGAATGCCTCCAACCGCAAGTGACTGTAATTAGAAAACAAAATCTCTTTTCCTAGAGCTGATTTGAGATACCTCAAAATATGATGGACTGTATCCAAATGTGAAGTACAATGATCATGCATGAATTGAATAACAATACCCACTGCATAAGAAACATCTAGTTGAGTTAGTTGGCCCACTAGTGCTGATATCTCTCCTTATCAATATGTTCCCCCGAGTCTCTACTGAGTTGATGATTTGCCTCAATAGGAGAAGTTGTAGGTCTATAACCCAACATACTTGTTTCTTCTAATAAATCAATGATGTATTTCCATTGGGAGATAAAAATATCCCAATCAGACTTTGCCATTTTCATTCCAAAAAAGTACTATAATGATCCAAAAACCTTAATTTTAAATTCTTGAGTTAGACTGGACTTGAGACTTAGAATCTCATCCACATTATTATCTGTCATTATTATATCATCAACATAAACAATAGAGACAACGACTTTACCAACACTTTCTTTGATGAACATAGTACGATCGACATGACTTTGTTTGTATCCAAACTGCAACATAACCTTTGAAAATCTACCAAACCAAGCTCGAGGTAACTATTTCAACCCATAAATGATTTTTTTTTCAATCTGGACACTTTTTCTCTTGTCTCAAAGGAAGAAAAAATCTAGTGGTATATCCATATACACTTCTTCTTTAAACTCGCTATGAAAAAAATTATTCTTTACATCAAACTAATGAGGAGACTAATTTAAATTTGCAGCACAAAAGAGTAAAACTCACACAGAGTTCATCTTTACTATTGGAGCAAACGTCTCCTCGTAGTCAATACCATAGGTTTGAGTAAAATCTTTAGCAACAAGCCTTGTCTTGTATCTCTCAATTGTACCATCACCATTTTGCTTAATCGTAAAAACTCTCTTGCATCCCGTTGCTTTCTTTTTCCTTGAAAGTGATACTAGCTCCTAAGTGTTGTTCTTTTTCAAAGTGTTCATTTCTTCTACCATAACTCCTTTCTATTCAAGTATTATTAATGCATCTTGCCAATTCTGTGGAATAGATATAGAAGACAGAGATGAATCAAAAGCACGATATGAAGGAGATAAATGATCATAAGAGACAAATTGGGAGATGGGATGTTGAGTGCATGACTTAACACCTTTCCGAAGAGCAATAGGATGCAAGATGGGTCAACCGAGGAGTCTGGAACTGGAGCATGCGATTGTGATGGACAAGCTGGTATCACACACAAGGACTTCTTGTTCTTTCGGCTAGTGTATATTTTTATGTTCATCGGTGGTAGTCGGTGTATTTGTTCTCCCATATCACCATCAATGTGTTCTTACCCCTTCAGGAGATATATGCTCTCCCTTATTATGGTTAGATTAGACTTCTCCTCATTGTGGTTAGATGTAGGCTTGCCTCATTATGGTTAGATACCCTTATTATGGTTACTATGGTTATAGAACAGTGGCTCCCCCTCAATGGAATTATACCAAGTAGACATCTCTTCCTGCCTAGACTTTCTCTGAAGAAATGAAAGTGAGAGAGAATAAAAGTACTCAGACTCCTAAAAAGTGATATCCATAGAGACATAAATTTTTTTAGAGGAAGACTTATAGCATTTGTAACCCTTTTGGGTAGGAGAGTACCCAATAAAAATATATTTGTGGATTTTAGGACCTAACTTGCTACCCGAGGAATGGTGGACATGAACAAAGTACACACAACTAAAAATTCACAGAGGAAGTGTCGGACACGGAAGCTGCTAAGGAGACACTCTAGAAAGTTTTGAAGAGGAGAACACCAGATGGTAAGTAGTTTATAAGGTAGGTAACAGTTAAAATGGCTTTGCCCCATACAAATTTAGGAACATTCATAGTGAATAAAAGAGAGCGAGTGACCTCAACAAGATGATACTTTTTGCGTTTAACAACTCTATTTTGTTGTGAAGTGTCAACCCAAGTTGTCTAAAAAATAATACTATTTTCATCTAGGAAGACCAAAAGACTCCTATTTATATACTCAGTATCATTGTCATTACGAAGAATTTTGATCAACTTATTAGATTGAGTGTGTACCATCGTATGAAAAGATTTAAAATAAGAAAAGACCTCATCTTTGAATTTAAGTAAATACACTCAAGTGACACGAGAATAACAGTTAATAAAAGTGACAAACAACTGATAACCTTTTATAGATGGAATAGAAGAAGGATCCCAAACATTATAATGGATAACCTCAAACAGAGAATCACTCATTTTATTAATAGGTACATAAAAAGAACATTTATGTTTTCTAAATTCATAGGCTTCACAAAAATAATGACTCCGAGAACAATGTTTAACGAAATTAGGAAAAAATTTCTCTAAGATTCCAGAAGATAGATGACCAATCAACGGTGCCACTGATGTAACACAGAATTATCTCAACTCACATCTTCTTGTAGAGTTAAATCACATGATATGGGTGAATGAGATGACCGAGGTGCAGAGTCCAAGAAATAGAGGCCACCGTGTGCTTTACCACTACCAATTACCTTTTCCGTATCCAGTTTCTAAAAACACAATGAGTAGAAAAAAAGTCACAGAATAATTTGCAGAACGAGTAAGACTACTAACCGACAGACAATTAGTGACAAAGTTTGGAATATGTAGAATTGAAGAGAGAAACAAAGAGGGCAAATAGCGAACAAAATCTTTTCCTGAAATAACAAAGAATGACCTGTTGGCTATTTCGATTTTATTCTTACCAGAACAGGTAGAGTAAGAATAAAATATAGAGGAACAACATGTCATATGATCAGAAGCACCGAAATCTATAGTTCAAGGGACAACTAAAGAGGCAATAAATGTATGAGCTGGAATACCTATGTGAGTAAAATAGGATGAAGTGGAAGCTGTTGTTGAAGCGAAAGTTATGGTAGATGGAGACTCAGCCCGAACTATAAGGAGCTGGAGAGCGTGTATTTCTCCCTGAGAAAAACCACTAGCACTATTAAAATGCCCAGAACCACGACAGCAACTACCAACTTTGCCCTCGCGCTCACGAGAGGGACGGCCATGTAACTTCTAACAAAAATTCCTGGTATGGCCAATGTTATGGCAATAATCACACTGGATAGACTCAAGATCAATAGGCCCACTGGTTTGTCTGGTATTAAGCATATCGCAATGCAAAAGAGAGATACCCAACAAAATCAAAACCAAAACCTACAGATCAAACAACTAGTAGAAATAAAACCAAATCGCAACAATGGAACCAATATCGGCAAAAAGGTTGCATCGACGGATCTGGCGAGAACAAAACAACGCTGAAGGAAACTTCGGCAATGACACAAAAACATTTAATTGCACAAAAATGCACAGAAACAGTGCAAAAATAGCGCAAAGATGCAAAAAGTGCGTAAAAATTGAGCAAAAATAACATCAGGGCACGTGAACAGTGCGCGTAGGTGAACAATGTGCATCCGTGAATAGTGCATGTGAACAATAAGGTCCACTAGCGATATCGTCGGCGACGGCGGTGTTCGGTATGGTGGCTAGGGTTTTGGTGTTATGGTGGCAGTAGGTTGAAGCATAGGGTTTCGAACCCGCTCTGATACTATATTAAATTTAATAACTCAAGTACTTTTATTTCTATTCATCTCGTAGTATTTATACAAGTAAAAAAGATACCTAATCCATCTATTATTTAACTTAAATATTCTTCTATTTACATAAAGAAAAGGAATCAAAACTTAAATATAATATAATTACACTCCTACTTCTACATACACACATAACTTAACACTCTTCTATTAAAATTTGTAGACCTGTGTAGTGTCCAAAACAACCGGCTACGATGGAACGTGAGTTATATGTAATGATGTTCATGCGAGACTTGATGAAAGACGAGCATCTTAAGCAAAAATAATATAAGATGCATTTTTACCTTCATGTTTAGATTTATATTGCTCTTGGAGACCAACTTTTATAAATATAACTCATTTATAATGGTAATGTTTTATGAAGTTCAATGGAAGAAAAATATACACGAAAGCTGAAATTGATGAAATGCGAGTTGAGTGGATAAACTTCGACATGACAAAATATGAGTAGCACCTCTTTTAAGCTATATAGAGTACCCCTTATAATGTGCAAGTTAACATCACGTTTTTCCATTTGGGGTTATAAAGTGTTAGTTGGTGAGTTTGATATTGTGTTAGTTGGGTCTGTAAAGTGTACAATGGTTGCTGTTGCTGCAAACCTTAGGAACTCAACTTGCAAACAATGTAGATTTCTTGGTTGTGATTAATTTGATCACAACCTGGTTGTTCTTAACCTAAAAATAATTGAGCCGGATGAAATTTTTGGGTTGGAAAAAACTGTATTTACAATGATAAAAGAGAAGTATTGGTCTTTTTTCAAGAGGAATTGAACCTTTGAAGAATGAACATTTCAATGGAAAAGTCTTTATAATTTTAATTGCTCGAGTCAGGAGAAAGGAGAGAGTTCAGCTAAGCAATGGCCAAGTAGGTTAAAAGTAGATTCGATGCCCATCATGAACCATTCATCAACCTAAAAGGAAAAAATCTGTCGATGGACTGAAACAAAGTCATCAACTAGAAACCTGAACATGAGCGTGTATCTAATCTGACGAGTTTAGATTTCTTTCGCTAATTGTATTACTTTGGTCACACTTTCTTTTTTTCTTCCACTACATGATTCTATTTGAGAATATATCAATCCAACTCTTAAAAAGAATTCAAAGAGGAAACAATTTTGGAATGTATAGTTGATGATATAGGTTGTGACTTTTTGAGCCGATGAAAGAAGTTGTGCATGAAACTTTTTGGGTAGAAGGATACATGGCTTATTCATTATTTAATTGTGTTCCGTACTAATTTGTTTTTTTAAGATGAGTTGAATATGTTATGTACTAGAGGATGTTCTTAATTATCAACATAAACTATTTTGGGCATGAGTGAATTATTTTGTTTTTTTAAATTATTTTTATGTGATGCCAAAAATATTTTATAATCTCATTTTGGGATAATGCAGGAGAATGTATAATTCATATGATGAAGGTAGTTCCAAAAAAAAAAAAAAAAAATGAGATGACGGTTAAAAAGTCTGATGTTAAGAGTTTTAATTACACTAGAAAGCTATCATCATAAGTAACATAAAATATGATAGTTACAAAGTGTGATAGTTATAATTGTAATCACACTTGAAAGTTGTCATCGATATTAACATAAAACATGACAATTTTAAACCAATATTGATCACGCCTTATAGCTATCGTCTTTTATGTTTAATGACGTTTTGTGACTGTCGTATTTATAGTTAACAATGACAATTGTAATATGTCATCTTATACTTTTTAATGACACTTATAAAATGTCATATGTGTCGATATAAGTAACAGTTGTAAACTATCATAAAAAAATTCAGACTTTTAATGTCACAACTGTTTCAAAACTGTCATATTTCACTTTTAATGATAGTTTTTAATTGTCATCTTTAACTATTAATATAGTAGTGATGAGGCGCAAGATAAGCTACACTACAACAAAAGGCGGCGTTTATTTTGTAAGGAATAGTTGAATAGGGGGTTAGTTGAATAGTTGCACAATATCAAGTAAAACGAGAATCAAAGAATTAACACTTGGACTAATAAAAGGAATCAAAGAATCAAAGAAATACTATAGTTCTCCTAATTCGTATCTTAGACTAATAAATGAAACTTAAATTTGTAAATAACTTTGCTAAACTTGGAAGGAAATTGAAGACTCAGAGATAATAAGCGCACAAGAAGGTAGAAATATTTTTTCAGAAAAAAGAAGGTTCAAAGAATTAACACTTACAATAGTCCTGAATATTATGCTTAGATGAATAGGGATCGACTAGATTTGTTCAATATTCTGCTCCATATAGGAGCACTGACAATTTAACAAAAGCAGCTTGTGCTTTAGTGCAGACATTGATTTTGAAAATGAAGCAGCAGAATAACGAAAATTTGACAAGTATACGGAAATCACATAAAATGGAATGTAAGGAAAAAAAATTTGTTTTTATTTTAATGTTCGGAATATCGAAAAAGATTTAGTATTGTTGGAAAAGAGAGTTGATGGTGAGGAGGTTAAAATTTTAAAGTTTTAAAATTTTTGGACAGTAGGTGAGTGACCAATCAGGGTTTGGACCAACCAGTCACGGATTAGGCCACGCCTTTAAAAACTGAACTTTGTATTTTTTGGACAGTACTTAGCCGTGACCAGTCACGCAACTAGTTAGATTTTGTCTTTTTGAGACAGTGGTCAGCCGTGACCGGTCAGGCCTATCCCGTGACCGGTCAAACTCCTTTTTACATGATTTTAAAAAGCCTAAATTAGATTTTTTTAGAAATCTAACTTTTTTCCCAAAAGAATTTTCTTCCTTTTCTCCCTTTGAGACTTCATCTTCTCCACCCACTCTCCACTTTAATCCTTGATTTAAACTTAAGATCTTTCAATTTTTTTAAGATCCATCACTTATATCTCTAAAGTGGGTGATATCTCAAGTTTGGAGATACCATTTCACTTGGAGGGGCTTCATTAGAGTTTTTTCATCACCATTGGAGCTCAAATTCTTGGAGTTCAAGACTTGGAACCATATCTTGAGGTAGAGATGCTTTCCGCTTCTATTTATGGTGTACACTTCATTTTGACCCATATAACGTAAGTTTGGGTGTTATTTGGATATTTTGTTCTTATGGTTCATATTGTGGGATTCCTTTTGAGTAGTTAGTTGAACCCTTGATTTTGTGGGTTGTTTATTTTGTTGTTTGCTTCTGACATTGAACCTATTATATTTTTTTGTACAAGCTATTTTCTTTTGTTCTAAGGATTGAGTTTACGTTAATGTACAGTTTGACCTTATTTTGGACATGGAGTATGATACATATGATTGTGTCTTGTAGTGTAATGCGGAAAGTTATGTATTGTCATTCTCATTAAATATGGGTTATATGAACAATGAGTGTTAAATGACGTGTTATGAATGAAAAGAAGTGGATGTAAACTTGCGATAAGCCTTAGAATTAAAATGATGCGGTTATAAGCTAACTTCCATTGGGAGAAGTGCCAGGCATGATATTTGAGCTAGCCTCAGTTGGGAGAACTGCTAGGTATGATGTTTGATCTAGCCTCCATTGGGAGAAGCGTTGAGTATGAAAATTGTTCTAACTTCTTTTGAGAATTGTGCTAGTGGATGATATGGCTTGTCTAGCCACCATTGGGTGAGGACTAAGAGTGATGACGAACATGAGACGTGATATGTGAACCTAAAATGGGTTGTTGAAACTATTGAATTATGAAGTAATGTTTTCACATGATGATTAACGTTAACAAAAGTTATATATGGTATTTATTATGAACGAAAATAATCATGAGATACATTGGGATGCATTGACATTGAAATGGCATGGAGTGATTGGTAAGTGACACATTGGTGAAGGGTTATTCACACGCCTCTATTGTTTGTTTCTCGTACATACTATAGTGTTTACCGCTTTGTGACTTGATTGTTAATTTTTCATTTATTGTTGGGATTGTGTAGAATTCTATGGCACATTATGAATGAAGATTGTATGATGCGTCACGATGGAACATAGATTGTTATTTTGATACGTTGTTAAATGAAAATGAAAAATATAAATTATGAGAATTACGTAAATAATAGATCACGCATAATGAGAGTTGTGAAGCATATGGTCTATGTTGTTTAAATGAAACTAGGTAGTAGTTATGCGGCACATGACATATGTGGACACTGATATGATATGAGATGATCGTTGTGAGACATGTGACATACGTGAATATTGAACTAGACTCCTTCAAAAATGATGGGAGTGATGTGAACTAGACTCTCTCTCGAGAATGCTAGAAATATGACTTGAAAATATACTGGGTTCCTCTAGTCATGCCAGAAGTGTACAAGACCCTTTTATGAGAGTGCTAGGAGTGATAATGATTGGTCCTATTCTGGAGAATGTCAGATATCAGAATTTAACACTTAATGAAAACACGTTATTGATGCACGTAAGTCGTGGTATGCATAAAAAGAATTGAGAGATTATGAATAACCTTATAAAGTTATGTAATGTTTGTCCTTTGTTTATCATTGCATATCTCTTGTGATCTCACTGGTGTACTACTTTGGTGTTTAATGAGAGACGTGAGTATACATTTATGAATTTATAGGATATTAGGAGAATTGGCTAGTTTCTTACGAGAGTGTATATAAGGACTCGTCTTATTTTGGTGTTTAGAATGTCTTACGGTGATTGGATCGAAAGGGTGATACGGGTGGGATGAGATGGATAATGATTTAAATGAGTTTTGATGAAGAGAAAAAGAGTAAATAAGATGATATGGATGACTGGTCAAGGCTGGAGGAGGCCGGTGTGACCAGTCACGCTGAAGAAAAAAATTTGGTCAGAAGGCTCCCGTGACCAGTCAGGCCCATAGGCCTTTTTCCGTGATTATCAGGCGGGTGGCATATTTTTGGTCAGTAGCCTTCCGCGACCGGTCAGACTCCCGCATACTATTCCTGTGACCGGTCAGGCGTGTAACACAATTTTGTTAGTGACCTTCCGTGACTGGTCATGCTCTATGTCCTATTTCCCATAACCGGTCAGGCGGGGGAATACGTGGATTTTAAAAAGACGAGCCAGACCATTTTAAAACATAACACACACACACCCTATACTCAGATTTCCTCCACTTCTCTCTCTATAAAACCCTCATTCTCACTTCCTTCCCATCCAAATATATGATCTAACCCCTAGATCTTTTAAATTTCTTCAAGAATCCTTCATTTTTCTTTGATTTCAAGTATTTGGAGGTGAGCTATTACTTGGAGAGGACTTGGTTGAGCTTTCCTCCATCATTCAAGCAAGGGTTCACCATTTGAGCTTAAGTTTGAATTTTCTTCTTAAAGTAGGAATTTTCTTGTTTCTCTTACTTTATTATGACTTGTTATTGGAATATTGTCTATTTGCCCTTTTATGTTGAGGGTTTGTGTAAGTTCAAATAGGTGTTGGGTGTTCTTAGCTTAAATGGTTAACATGTTGGGTGCTAGATCCCATGTTATTCACTTGGAAGAGCGCGGTATGACTCCTTTTAGTAGAAGTGGTGCATCTTATTCATTCAACTTTAAGCCATGATTGATACATTGAAGGAGTGAATGTGCTCTATGGTTTATGTTGTGCTTGAACTAAACTCCCCGATGAGAATGCTAAGAATATTGTGAACTAGACTTCCCGATGAGAATGCTAGAAATATTATGAACTAGACTCTCCGATGAAAAAACTAGGAGCATTGTGGACTAGACTTCCCAATGGAAAGGCTAGGAGTGTTGTGGACTAGACTTCCCGATGAAAATACTATGAGTGTTATGAACTAGATTTCCCGACGGGATGACTAGGAAATGAGACTAGGTTTCTATGTGAATACTAGGTATGAGATTGTCAAAATTTATAAGCACACTTAATGTTAACGGGAAGAATTTTGAAAAAAAGGGGCTAAAAAGGTTTGATTTCGGTGTGAGAATAAATTAGTGGAAATCCATATATCTTATGTATCTTGTAATGTTTTTCCCCAAAGCTATGTGTTGTTGTTTACCTTATGTGTCATGACATTTCCTATTCATGCAAAATTTGCATAGAATTTTTCTATTGGGCTTATTAGCTCAACCCTTACTTGTTTCTCTAGTGCAGTCCTTGACACCTAACTCAGATTTGACATGACACTCTGGGAGCCGCATCCGTGGAGTTATTTAACATCTTTTACCCATTATTTTTGAAAAGACGTATCGTAACTCTGGTTTACTGAATGTCCTAACTTCAATGTAATATTTTGAAACTGACTTTTGTAAACTGCTAGAACTTGGAATACTTTGGCTTATGATCGAAGGGCTTTTTGGGTGATTGGTGAGACTTATGAGGATTTTGCTATCCTTAAATATATAGTATTGGTATGTTAAATTCAAAGGCGTGACAATGTACTAAAGAATGAGATGATGCACTAGTCTCATTTGGGAGACCACCCGAAATGATAATGAGATGGTTAGCACCTTTGGACAATGTACTAGGACGACAAACAAGTCACAAAAATAAGGATATAAGATACGTGTGACTTGGATATCAGTTGAATGATTCATTTGTTGACCAATTGGTGTCGTAGAAGTGTTAGTACAAATTTCTAAATTGTTTAAGTAATCTTGATAGATTGAGACTTGACAATTTGAGGTGAGAAGAAATTCGTTGACTATATGCGTGAGGTGTGGAATGTGATGGATGACTACGTGAGTGTACGTATGATAGGAATGTTGGCTTAACAGCAGATAGCAACCCACTTTTGAGAATATATGATTTATGTTATGGTTAATGTCCTGGTACAGTGTAATAGTCAATGGAAAATGAACCGATATCGGGAAGTGATTAATGGACAAAGAATTTGTAACGAGTAATGGTTTAATGGGTAGCGAAACGGTGTTGAAAAATGGTTGAGTGTGGTGGTTGTGCTTATCTTATGTTTTGTGTAATGTCATATTTGTATTATTATTTAATGAACATGTCATATGTTTGATTCTTTCATATTCTTACAAATATCGGTGTAGACATTCCTACTAGTCTGTATAACTCAATTCTTCATTCTTTTCAGGTACAATATTGGAGCCATAACATGGAATTCGAAGAGTTTATAAGAGCGACTTGTCTTGAACAATTGCATTAGAGTTGTTAATATTTTGTATTTTTCATTTTGAAAAAGGCATATGATGATTAGCATTTGATATTTTAACTCAAATGATATAATTATCTTGAAAATCTTTTGATCGAGTGATTATGACTTTGGATCGAGATGACTTATTTGAAATCATCAGAACATAAAAATATTTTGACTTATGATAAATTGACATTTGAGAATATTGGTGAGTTTTGTGACGGCTTTATTAATTATAAATATACTATTTATTATGTTCAAAATTGAGGGCGTGACAGATAAATATAAACTAAGACGGTGAACTAAATAAGTAGATGAAGATGCCCTTTTTGCAAACTATCTTGGGGAGAATTTTTTGTAGGTCAGACAAATATGGAATAAACCTTTATGTCTATTGGTTGAGGTTGTAAATGTCTTATTAGAGATAGATTCTCCAAGCTTGACGGCAATTTTGGGATAACATTTATTACATTGTTGATGTCTAATTGAATGTATGATCAACACATGAGTATGAGTTTGGGTAAGCCTTTATTTTGTCAATTTTGACTGCTAAACTACTAAAAGATTCAACTTTTTGATGTTTAGTTGAATGTCGATCCTGTAAGCATGACAAAAAATTGGGGTAAATCTTTAAATTGACAGCTTGGTTTTGGTTGTTGGGATACAAAATATTTGCTTTGTTAGTTTTTAATTGAATTAGATTTCGTAAGTGTGACAAAAAGCTTTTTCGTACTAAATGTTGATTCCCAAAACAAGACGACAAATTTGGGATGAACCTTTATTTTGTCGGTTTTGGCGTCAAACTACGAAAAGGTTTACATTGTTGATGTTTAATTGAATGACAATTCTATGATCTCAACAACAAATTTGTGATAAACCTCTTATAATTATGTTCTAGTTGTCTGGCTACAAAACGTTTACTTAGACAATGTTTAGATGAATTAGATTCAACAAACTGATGGCATACTTTTTTTAATTGAATGTTGATTTCATAAGCATGACGTCAAATTTGGGATAAACCATTATTTGGACAATTTCGATTCTCGGGTTATAGAAAGGTTTACTTTCTCGACGTTTAAGTTAACGTAGATTCTATGACCATGATGACAAATTTAGGTTACGCATTGTATTAATCGTCTGTCGGACTACATAAAGGTTTAATTTGTCACTGTTTAAATAAAATGTCAAGCTATGTCTGGGTAATTTTATTTGTCTATTTAAGTGAAGCAAATATCACAACTATCTAAAAGGTCAATTTGGAGACTAGAAATCATATCACTACAAGAAAATCCATTTTTGGTGACTAAATTCGCAGGCAACATTCATATTAATCGTAAAAAGACACATTTGCCGACCAAATTATGTGTAGTCGTGCCGGTTTAGAGAATTGGCGACTAAAACTTTTTTGGTTTAGTCAACAAAAGATTAGGAATTACTGACTAACTGTGGATTTGTCGCCAAAGGTTTAATGCACTAAAATTTCCCGCAGAAGAAAATGTTTGGAAGGAAACTTAATTAATTGGGCGACTACATATTTAATCGCCAAAGTGTAAATAATACCACAGTGGCCGACGAAATGCTATTTTGTCCGCGTACATTTATAACTTTTATCAACCACTTCAATTTTAGTCAGCAAATGATGATCAATGCCCGACTAAATTATTTAGTCGCCAAAGGGTACTTACGTAAAACGATGTCGTTTTACGAATTAACCGTTCAAACCCCGAAATCCCAATTTATGTTCTCACCTCTCACTTCTTATTACCCTCCTCTCTATCATCCTCTCACTGTAGTCTCCATTTGTCGCCTCCTTGTCCACTCGTCGTCGCCGTCCTTGCTCGCTGTTGTCGTCTTGCGGCGGTTGCTACGCCTCATCGCCGTCCCGTCTCCACTGCTGATCGTCGTTCCATTATTCGCTCCTCCTTCACTCTCTGAGTTGTCTGACCTTGGTTCATTTATCCCACCCAAAAGGCAGACGTTGTTGTGGATCAAAATATGTTCTTGGGAGTCCCAGTCAGTGCTCTTGAAGTGCTTTTGGTTTAATAAATCTACCCCAAATTAAAGGCAGACATTTCCCTCTGTTGGTATAAATCGATCTTCTCTACATACTGCCCAAGACCCCTATTCACATTCCCATTTTACAAAGCCAAAACCAAACAATAAGCGTGACGTCAAATTTGGGATAGATCTTTATTTGGACGATTTCGATTGTCGGGTTGCAGAAAGGTTTACTTTCTCAACGTTTAAGTTAATGTAGATTCTATGACTATGATGACAAATTTGGGTTAAGCCATTGTATTAATCGTCTGTTGGACTACATAAAGGTTTAATTTGTCATCGTTTAAATAAAATGTCAAGCTATGTCCACGTAATTTTATTTGTCGCTTCAGTGGAGCAAATATCACAACCATTTAAAAGGTCAATTTGGATACTAGAAATCGTATGGGATGTGAGTATAATCTGATTCCTCATGACTTATCTTGAATGGAATCACATCATCAAACTAAGTAAGAATTTAATTACCACGTAATATTTTAGATTCCAAACCCTTTGATAAAGTAACTATTAATCTCTGATGTATTTTTTAACAAAATGTTCAACAGATAAAGATTTCCAAATTGACCCAAGTATGTCAATGAAATTATTACAGACAATTAATAGGTAGGGTGTGTTTAGATTACATTAACTACTTGTTTTTTTTTTTATCATTCTTATTTAATTAGTGTCGAATTTTGTAATTAAATTTTCATTATGACAAAAAGCAATTTAAAAAATAAAAAATTATGACAAAAGCACAAAAAAAAATTATTAAGGACAAAAAACAGTTCACAAAATTAATTGTTCACAATTTTTAGTGCTATTTAAAGCCCTTTTATCTTGATTTTTTAAAACTATAATCCATAATTTTATGCTTTTATTAATGTTTATCTATCCAGACGAACGATTAATTCCAAAAGTTACATATTAATTTATGCAAAAGATCAATAGTATTCTACGCAAGTAGTCTTTTAACAAAATTTAATTTTATTCAAAAGAGCCTGTATTAGTATTTGATTCCTGACAATTCAACTCTCCTTTTTCACCCAAGATTTTAGCTGTGAAACATAGTCTTTGACTTATTTATACAGCACATGTAAAATCAAACGGTTGAACAAAAAAGATTAACTTGAATCCGCAGGGTGTGTTCAACTTACGGTCATCTTGAGGAATGTTCAACTTGATTGCAAAATAAGTTATAAGATAAGTTAAGAATAGTGTTATTATTATGAAATGAGTGGCCAAAGGAAGATCCGTGGAGTCTTATTTGTTTAATTCTGTATGCCAATGATTCAATAG
This sequence comes from Arbutus unedo, assembly GCA_014822125.1. Classification (NCBI taxonomy): domain Eukaryota; kingdom Viridiplantae; phylum Streptophyta; class Magnoliopsida; order Ericales; family Ericaceae; genus Arbutus; species Arbutus unedo. The sequence continues at coordinate 30,983 of JABCMJ010001842.1, forward strand.
TATTGTAAGAACGTAAAGATAGATTCTACAAAAAAAAAAAAAAAAAAAAAAATCCTGAGATGCAAAATACGCTAGTAGAGGGTTAGTTGCATAGTTGCACAATATCAAGTAAAACGAGAATCGAGTAGGAAAAATTATAGTTCTCCTAATTCGCATCTTAGACTAATAAAAGGAGCTTAAATTAGTAACTGACTTGGCTAAACTGCTATAATAAGTGCACAAGAAGATAGAAATACCTTCCCAAGAAAAAGAAGGTTCAAAGAATTAACACTTACAATAGAAATAGATATTAGGCTTAGAGGAACAAGGATAGACTAGATTTGTACAATATTCTGCTCCATATAGGAGAACTTACAATTTAACAAAAGCCGTCTGTGTTTTATTGCAAACATTGATTTTCAAGATGAAGAAGCAGAAAAATGAAAATTTGACAAGTGTATATAAGTCACATTAAATGGAGGAATAAATACAAACTAATCCGGGGAAGACTTTGGTAGGTTCGTCCATGACATGGAAGTTAGTGACCTCCTAATGTCTTGTAGGAGATTTACATGGGCTTATAGATGGACCAGGATCGACAGATTTCTTTTGCAACCAGAATGAGTGGAGAAGTTCATGCTAAAACAATGGGGTCTGAATAGGGCATTATCTGACAATTGCCCCCTTATTTTAAAAGAGGATGGTAGAAATTGGAGGCCTAAACCGTTTAAGTGTTTCAATGTTTTGGGGCTTCACAAGAACTTTGTAAAGCTGGTTAAGGAGGTTTGGGAGGGAAACCCCCATGGGGGTTGGGCTGGATTCTAGCTTTTTCATCTTCTCAAAGGCAATAGATCCCTCCTCAAAAAGTGGAGCAGAGACGAATTCTCAAATATCAAAGGCAAGCTAGAAGAGATGGAGTCAAAAATATTAGAATTGGATTTAAAAACTGAAGATTGTCCTCTATCTGAAGGTGAGAATGCACAACTATCTGATGACAAAAAAGAGTATTGGCATCTCAGTAAAACCCATGAGTGGTTTTGGCTTGATAAATAAAGGCTCACTTGGAATATGAAAGGGGACAAAAATACAAGATTTTTGCATAATTGGTTGCCTCCTACAGGCATAGGAGGAACCTATTGGACTCCCTCTAGCTGAGTGAATGAGTGACACATGACCCTACTACTATCAAGTAGAAGGTTTTCAGATATTTCAAGGAGGCTTACAAAGAGAATTGGGTGCTCAGACCCATGTTGGATATACCGTCTCCTCCTGCCCTTGACCAGGATGCAAGGGATTACCTTACCTAACCATTCCATGAGGAGGAAGTTTGGAGGATAATCGAGTAAGTGTGATGGGAATAAGGCCTTAGGCCCAGGGCCCAAATGGGTTTTATCTATTCTCTTCAAAAAGTGTTAGCATATTGTTAAGGAAAAGGTGATGCAATTCTTCTAGAAATTCAATGCTAACAAGAGATTACTAAAGGATCTAAATTTAACTTTCACCACCCTAATCCCAAAGGTGGACAACCCTCTATCTCTTGGTCAATTCAGACCGATTAGCCTATTGGAAGCTCTTACAAAATTCTATCCAAAGTCTTGGCTAAGAGATTGTCTAAGGTCCTTCGTGGGTGGCAGAGGCACTCAAGGTGGCATTTTGATTGTCAATGAGGTGGTACATCATTGGAAGCAGAGAAGGAAGAGGGGATTTTTGATAAAATTAGACTTCGAAAAGGTCTATGACAATTGTAATTAGAACTTTGTGTTATCCATGATGGAGAGCTTGGGCCTTCCCTTGATGTGGATTTCTTGTATAAAGGATTGTCTATCCTTATCCAGTCTCTCTATTTTGGTCAACGGATCCCCTACTACTCAATTTAGTATGGAGATAAGGGTGAGACAAGGAGACCCTTTGTCTCCTTTCCTATACAACTCAACAGCTGAAGGTCTATGTGTAATGCTCATCAAAACTAGGGAGTTGCAATTTATTAAGGAGGCATCTCTATGGTCTTTATCTGAAAGCCTTACACACTTTCAGTTTGCAGACAACACCATTCTATTTTCGAAAGGAGGGATTGAGGAAATGTTTATTATGAAGAGGCTACTAAGAGGTTTTGAGGCCATCTCTGGGCTGATGATCAATTACCATAAGTCATCTATGTGTGGTATTGGCAGGGAAGATCAGTTTGTTTCACAATGTGCCCACATCCTCAAATGCAATAAGGTGTCTATCCTATTCAATTAACTAGGGTTGCCTTTTGGAGCAAGCCCAGGCAGATGCAACACTTGGAAGACAGTCATTGAAAAAATAAAGCTCAGGCTGGCGAGTTGGAAAAGGAAATTCTTTTCCTTTTGAGGTAGGCTAGTATAATCAAAGCAGTACTTAGCACCCTCCCTATCTACTACTTATCGTTCTTCAAGATGCCCTCAAAGGCGGCATAAGAGATTTCTAAGATACAAAGGAATTTTCCATGGGGCAGTTCAGAGGGGGAGAGCAAACTTAATATGGTCAAGTGGGAAAGATTAACATCAAGAAAGGATCAGGGGGTAGAGACGTCAAAGCCATGAACTCTGCTCTACTTTTCAAATGGTGGTGGAGGTTTGCTAGAGAGCAATACAGTCTATGGAAACAAGTAATGTGTGACTTCAACAACTTGGCGATGGACTCTTGGTTGCTGAGGGAAGAGGGTGTTGTGGGTTCTCCTGTGTGGAGTATTGTAAATCTACAAAATTCAAAGTGTAGAGCTTCGGAGATTTTTTTAATCACTTTCGCCTCAACGTAGGGAATGGAGAGAGGATTAGTTTTTGGGAATATTCATGGACTGGGAATGAACTTCCCTTGTCTATGAGATTTCCTAGGATTTTTTAGATCATGGTGTATGAAGGTGCAAAATTATCAACAATCATGTTTGCTCCAAGTGGGAGGGAGTGTCTTACCTGTAGATGTCATCTGTATTCATGGGAAGAAAGGGATCTTTCATCATTGTCTATGCTATGGGAGGGGCTGTAGCTCCTCAGAACTGATTGACCTGACTCCGCAGTCTAGAGAGGTTTTCAGAAGCAACTTTCACGATCGGATCTTTCTACTATCGTATCGGTAACATGAATCCCCAATCCCCAGCTTTAGAGCCTCCACCATGCGTTTGGTGTAAGGCTTGTCCTCCCAAAATTTAGTGCTTCGCGTGGTGTGGAAGAGTGAAGTCAGCTGTGATGCTTCAACGTATGTGGACCTTTAATCCAAACCAGGCTTCTTGTAACTTCTGTGATTCTGAACTCGAATGTCAACAACACTTACTTCTTCATTGTAACCAGGTCTGGGCCTTATGGACTAGAGTTTTAGCCTGCTGGGGAATTTCTTAGGTGGCCCTTGCTTTTGTGGGTGATCTTATGCTCTGGTGGTCAAAGTGGGGGATCCACATCTCCCATAATAGGCTTGCCAAAGATTTGCGGCTTTCCATCCCGAAGTTCCTTCTATGGTTGATATGGACGGCTAGGAACCAAGCTCGGTTCAATGGATCTTCGCCAAATTGGGAAAGGATCATGGAGGGGCTCAAGTTTAGATGGATTATGGGGATTTATTTCCATTGCAATCATATGAAGAACGGTGTCAATCAGATCTCCTCTTCAACATCGAAGGCTTCCTTCAGAGCTCACACACACATCCATCTTAGCTCATTTTTGTCGTCAGAGTTATGATGGAGGTTGAGTTGGTAGGTGTAGGTAGCATAGTTATGAATCAGTTGTCCTTGGTATGAGGGTGAGTTTTTTTTATCTTGATTTTCCTAGTTTTTTTCAGAAGCTTCAAGGCCCTTGTGGGAGTAGGTTTGTGTGCCCCAAGTGGCGGCCTCCTTCACTTATTTTCCGAGAGCCCTATTTCTAGGCCTCTCTTTATACTTTATTTAGCAATCTCATCCTTATTAATATATTCTTTGCCTTTTCCTTTTAAGAAAAAAGATTCAAACAGTACTATAAGAACGTTTAGATAGATTCTACAATAAAAGCAATCCTAAGAAGCAAGATACGCTACGTAGAGGGTTAGTTGCATAGTTGCATAATATCAAGTAAAATGAAAATCAAGTAGGAAAAACTATAGTTCTCCTCATTCGCATCTTAGACCAATAAAAGGGGCTTAAATTCGTAAATGACTTTGCTAAACTTGGAACAAAATTGAAGACTTTGATATAATAAGTGCACAAGAAGGTAGAAATACCTTCCGAGAAAAAAGAAGGTTCAAAGAACTAACACATACAATAGAAATGGCTATTAGGCTTGGAGGAATAGGGATAGACTAGATTTGTACAATGTTCTGCTCCATATAGGAGAACTTACAATTTAACGAAAGACGTCGGTACTTTATTGCAAACATTGATTTTCAAAATGAAGAAGTAGAATAAAGGAAATTTGACAAGTATATAGAAATCACATAAAATAGGGAAAAAATAAAAACTAATCTAGGGAAGTAAAGAAGCTGATGAAGATGCCCGTTTGCAAACATATGTTGGGGGGAATTTTTCTTATGTCATATATATAATTGCATAGAAAACTGACAAATTTGGAATAAACCTTTATATCTATTGGTTAAGGTTGTCGGGCTCATAAACTTTCATTGTAAATGTCTAATTAAAGATAGAATCTACAAGCGTAATGGCAATTTTGGAATAAAATTTATTACTTTGTTGACGTCTAATTGAATGTAGCTAACACGTGGGCATGAGTTTGGGATAAGCTTTTAGTTTGTCGAATATTTTGACTATCAAACTACTGAAAGGTTCAGTTTATTGATGTTTAGTTGAATATTGATCCTTCAAGCGTAACGAAAAAATTGGTGTAAATCTTTATATTGACAGTTTGGTTAAGGGTATGGAAATATTTGCTTTGTCAGTTTTTAATTGAATTAGATTTTGTAAGTGTTGGGGAAACGTTTTTCGATTGACTGTCGATTTGCTAAGCAAGACGACGAATTTGGGACGAACATTTACTTTGTCCATGTTTAGATGAATTAGTTTCTGTAAGAGTGATGACATACTTTTTTAAGCAAACATTCCAAAGGGAAAATGCAAGCAAGGAAACAAGTCATTATTTAGTATCACTAAAAGAGAGCAATCATAAGGGGAAAAAAGCCTATGCTTAACATTACATGGGACATGCATTAATACAGCCCTCAAAGCCCCCTCCGTTAACAAATATAAATTTTGTTAACAAAACCTGACTCTAGTTTTGACCTTTTATTATTGAATACCACAATAACACCCAAAACACTAATGTCAACTACTTAATTGGACTAATTAACAATGTTTCTTTCTCGTCCTGAGAGGGGCTTTTTAGTCATTTGCAAAGGTTGCATAACAAGAAAAAAATATAGGGTTTTGCATTTTTTTTTTTTTTTTTGTGTGTGTATTTTCAATGGAGCAAATATCACAACCATTTAAAAGGTGAATTTAATTTGGATGGCAGAAATCTTATGGGATGTGAATATAATCTGATTCCTCGTGACTTATCTTGAAATGGATTCACATCATCAAACTGATTAGAAATTTAATTACCGCCTAAAATCTTAGAATCCAAACCAAACCCTTTGATAAAGTAAATATTAATCTCTGACATATTTCTTATCAAAGCGTTAATTCATTAGATAAAGATTTCCAAATTGACTCAAATATATATGTGAATGAAATAATTATAACAAGATTTTAAATTAAATTTTAGATTCTCATCCAAGATTTTAGCTATCTGGCGGTACTCAAACATAGTCTTTGACTTATTTATACAAAATAAAAAAGATGAACAAAAAAATCAGAATCATTTCAAAGACAAAAAGGAAAAATTAATAAAATAAGATTACCTTGAATCTGCAGGTTGGGCGTTGGAACCACATTGGTCTTGAGTTTCTCCATGGCCCAACAAAAAGCATTGTTCTCCGATGCCGACCCGGCGGCCCAATTTGTATTTTGAGTCTCCACCCCAGCCGCAGCCACAGGATGCTTTTCAACCTGAAAACCACCACCACCACCACCATATCCTCCCTTGTTCTGCTTCTCCAACAGTCTTCTCTTGGCCTCCATTCTCTTCATCGCCTGCATCGCCTTCACCCTCCTCAGCTCCAGCCCCGCTTCAGTCGGCACAGACACCCTCCTAGCGCGAGAGAACAAGTCTGTGAAGACGATCTCTTTCTTGCTCCTGTTTGGGCTAGAATCCCTGTTTAGTAGTAAAGAGCTTCGACTGAAGCAAACTGATTCGGGAATTCGGCTGTAACAGCCGCCCAAAGAGAGGCCCAGGCTGAGGTCTACTGGATCCGAATCTGAAGAGTCCGAGACTTCGAGAAAGTCTTTGGGATACCCATCTTTGCTTGCTTCCCCCATTGAACTACAACCAGACGAGTAAATATTCAATTTTGTAAACTGCGGTGAACATGCAAAATACATCCACCATTCGAACTACCACCCATGAATGAAAACCAAGTTAGAGAGAAGTGAGGACAGAGAGGGTGGCAACAAATTCTGGTAATTGTTAATAGGCAAATATCTTGAAGGGAGGAGGCGGGCGGGAGCAATCTCGGGTCCAGAGCCCCATAAATAAAAAACACAGCGACACAGCGAGAGAGAGAGAGAGAGAGAGATTACCTTAATGATGACTTGAGCAAGGAACGTCAGAAGAAAAAGAATTCCGACGAGAATTCCCTTCCGAGAGAGAGAGAGAAATCAATTATAGATTTTATGAGAGAAAATTGAATAGGAGCGAGTGAATTTATATGCGAGTAGAAAAGGCCACGTGGTGAAAGTACAGAGAAAAGATTATCATGCACGGTTACGAGTTATCGCTTCACTTCCTTTGCTTTTCATTTTCTTTTTCTTTTTTTTTTCTTTTTCACGCGTGGCGATACCTTTTTCAGTTTTAACTAGGTTAAAAATAAAAATGGAAAAACCAAATCGAACCGAAAAATCAGACCAAATTAACGGTTTGAAGATTGAAAATTTTGATCTTTGGTTCGGTTTAATTTTGATTTGAGGGAATACAAAATTAGTCAAAACCAAACCGGATGGAAATATAAATATAAATATGTTATATTTTTAGATTTATGTGTTATAACTTTTGACTCATTACTACATTAATCATTTAATTCATTAGGATTTAGGATCATTATCATGTAATGAAAATAAAAAATCACTGTTTATAGAGAATGAACGAAAATAAAAAACCACCAATCCGGAAATAAAAAATAAGAATAAATTCAAACTGTTTAATCTTTTAGAATATTGTTTAATGTATTTTAATCGAGAAAAATTTGACCCTAAATTATTAATTTTTCACTTCTTTTTTATAGTTGGCCCGAAATGTTGCCTAAATAATTAAAAAGTCAAAACTAGATAGAAACTGAATCGATCGAAATTGGACCGGTGTAATCGGTCTAGTTTCTTTTTATAAAATTTTCAAATCGAACAAACAACTCAGTCCTATGAATTCTGTCAAATCAGACCGAACCGGACCAAATTGGTTACACCCCTAGTTTTAACTGCATGACTAATTTCTTTTTTCTTGATAGCGGAGGATTTTAGAGATTACCTCCAATTTAATATTGGTTAGTTTTTAGAGTACTATTCTCACCGTTTACTACTGTATGATTTTTTTATCTTGTATAGATTGGTCTTATAAGAATTGATAGTACATCAAATATTTCGAACCTAAAGCCTAGAAAGTAACATAGTTATAAGTCTCAAGAATTGACTATCAAGCCAACCCCTTAGAATTTCCGGGACTGATTTCTTTGGATCCCAAACTTGGTTAATTGCGCACATTAACATTTTGATCATATGTTTTAGGAACTAATAAGCTAAATTCCTTATAAATGATTTATAAGAATTTTAGTGAGTAAATCAAAACTAGACACAAGTTAAATTGTAAATTAAAATTATTTAGTGCGTTTGAAACAGTACTATGATATGTGATTGTTGAGTCTGTATATTCAATTAATTGTGACATTAATTATGTGAAAACAAAATGAGCACTTTTTCACAAATTCGGGTATCTGAAGACAAAAGATAGGGTAGTTTTGGAATATAAAATGCGCAAAAAAAAAACAAGCGGCAAATGCATGGTGATGGGTGACATTCAAAAAGCGACGAAAATTTTCTGGCCCAAACCAAAGCAACTCTAGTCATTTTCTCGCTCCTCATTAAAAAATCAACATCTCCCCACCTAAACATGACATCATTGTGTGATTTTTCTCTTTAAAAAGTAAGGAATATTATTATGTGTTTTTCGAGCATTAACGCTATGTTTGAATTGAAGGATTTGGAGAAGATCAGGGGAGAGATTTTAAAGTAGATTTTATGTTTGATTTGTAATTTTGAAAGCAAAATGAGAGATATGGAGGGGAATGAGAAGGTGAATAGTATAACCATTTTAAGTATATCACTTCATCTCCGAAAATAAGAAAAAATGAAAAGAAAGTGAGGTGAAGTTATAACTTTTATTTATAATTTTAATTATACCCTTTGGTCAGGGAATGAAAGTGAGCAATAAATTAAACTGAAAGATTAAAAAAATAAAAGAGATTATAACTTTTTTTTTTCGCAGCAGATTATAACATTCACTTTCCTTTATTGACCAAACATAAAAAATATTTTAAAATTTTACTTTTTTTTTTTGCATAAAGTAAACAAATAAAAAATACGTCCCTCTCTTTTCTCTCCCCTCCTCTCCCCTCAATCCAAACTAAGTGTAATACACCAACGCCTTCTTTATTACACATTGATGTAGTCTTTACTACCCACGTGTTTTTTTTTTTTTGCCCCTAAGAGCAGTACTGATTGTAATGAGCCGGGTCCGCGTCACGACTGATCAATTGCATAAGCCCAGTCAGCCTAGAAAACTTTATGGACCAGATTGAACCCCAACATACGAAATCTCGCGCAACTAGTTTTGATTACGAATGCTTGTCGTCTGGGTCAAGCCAATCAGGATTCGACAGGTTAATTAACCTGAGCCACCTGGTTTTGGTCCATTTCGATCTAGCATACAAGTGTCTCGGACTCAGTACGTATCATCCGATCGAGATGGACCTCAGTGCATCACACATAACGTAAGGCCGATAACGATTTTAGAGGCCATGCTTTGCACATGCTAGCTGGGAGCCCAGACCAAACTCAATTATGAAAGGTAATTTTAGGTGAAAAATACGGTACATGCTCTCTATTCCTTCTACAGCACTTTCCTTGGGCCTTCTTGTTGACATACTAGTTTAAGACATCAGAGTGTTTTCTACATGAACGCCAATCGGTGAGCACTAATTGGTTTTGATTTTTGCAGTACCAGAGAACTTAGGAGATTCTTGGATCAAACCTTAACCCAGATGATTTCTGAATTAAAAGGATTGCACAATAACAAACACAATTTATATACGTATAACAATCGATTGCTAGCGTTCCTGCTCTGTGTACATTAAACGTGATATGTCATTTGGCGACTGTCTTTTAGAAGTTATATCGACAGGCCAACCTTTCATTTTCCCGCCTAATGCCTTTATAAGTAAATGGGGGTTCTCTCATTATTGGTTTGTTTGTCCATTCCGAGGTTCTCGAGTCATCGTCATTCTTGTTGTTTGTGTTTATCTTGTGAATTCTCGTAAGTGGCAATTCTCTTCCTTTGATATCCTTAATGGCTACATCTTTGACAAGGATGCTTTTTGATGAACTTAGGGATAGGTTTAGGAAAGTATATGCCATCCCCTAATGATGTAGGGCTTCGTATGGATGAAGTTCCTGCTCCAGTTGCCGATGGTAATTCGTCGTATTTCCTTTTACTATTATATTAACTCAAACCTATGTCCACTTATGCTAATTCTTTGTATTTCCTTGTTGAAGGTGAATGTATATTATACTCTTTTCAATTATCATTATATTTCCTTTTCGTACTCTTGCATGTAAATTTACAGCATTAAAATTTTGTGTAAGAAGCTACACATTTGAAGGGAAAATTTTATAAGATGCTTACAAAAAAAAGTGTGGTTGCAAAAATCAATACTCAGTGTTGAACCGAAATGTTCTTGTTTTTTGGTTTTAATACGCATATCGATCATGTAAATCAATAATTTGATCGAAAACTTGTATTTATGTAAAATATATCATATGTTTCTTTCAAAAAAAATAGACGATCATAATTCTCTTTGACCTTTCCAATTGTTCAATTATCAATACAAACATGGTTCAATCAAAAGGTCAATTATATTCGACAATCATCGTTCTTTTATATGGATAATTTCACCGTATTGAAAAAATATATGATTCAAACCATCTCTTGATATTTATTAAGTTTTAAGTTATAACACTATACTTTATTTATTTTTTCATTGTCTTCTACTTTATCTGTTTATTCACACAAGAAGGTACATTTTATTAAAAAAGATACAAATGAAAAGAAAAACAATGAAAACCAGTTAGAAGCAGAAAATTCAAGTAATTAGATTGGCATTGTCGTTTCACCATCTCTGCCTTACATGTTTTTACTCCATATTTAAGACAAGATTCTTATCTGAGTGAAAATTGAATAAAATAAACAAATTATATATTCTTAAAAAAAAAAACAAAATGTGAAAATTATTATCCCTTGAAAAAATATGATAAAGTAGGAATTGTAACATTTTTTACAAACGTAGTATTAGAAATTGTTTAATTGCTTATAAAAAATTGAGTGGTAAATTATTTTCCAGATAATTATTACTCAAGTCTTTCTCGTGATTCCATTTTGGGTCGAAGATAATTTAATTAAGTGCTCAAGTTGGGTATAAGGATGACAATCTCGTCCGATTCAACCCGTCTCAATTTGTTCCCTATCCCGAATGGATAGAGGATTTAGAAAAAATTTCGGGGATCGGATAGGATTCGGAAATAAATTAAAAAAAAAATAGGGAATTGGTAGGATTCAGGGTTATGCATTTCCACCCGATACCCGCCTCCACCCCCGCCCCTCCCTGCTCCTTCCTGCCCCGTGAATTTTTTTTCCCTTTTACACAATGGTTTATAAGAAAGAAGACAAAATAATCATGTTTTGCAATTGGTGGAGGAATACAACAATCTTTAATGGACTCAATGACAATATTATTGAGCACTTTTGGTTATTGTTGTTATGATTGAAACTTATAAAACGATGTTACGTTTATTTTAATTAGTTATTATTATTATTTTTGAAATATTTTAGATTGTAAAAAGCGAACGACTTTTGCTTAAAAGTATACATGCTTTTATTTATTTATTTTTATTTTTTTAGATAAAAATGAGAATTATTTCAAATTTTAATTAATTACTAATGTAATTTTTTTATTTTCGAATTTCTAATCTCTATTTAGAGATCTTCATTCTCCGTTCAAAATGGGGTGGAGTGCAAAAAAATATTTCTGTCTAAAAATCAGAACGAAGATGAAAATTAAATATGAATTTAGAAATCAAAAATGAAAAAAAATAACATCCACTCCCATCCAATTCCTTGTAATCTCTAACTGGGTTGAGGATGTGATGAGACCACCAAAAGGAAGGGCAAACTCAGTTGCAGCTTTTATAAGAGTGTGTGCGTGTCGGTGACGAAGGTGAAGGTGGGAGCAATAGGGACACATGCTGAAATACGTGTCAAGACGATGTTGACCGTTACAACTCACCCTCCACCGCAACTTGCCTCCGAAGTTGACATCATACAAAGCTGTAAACCCACGCGCTTACTATCCGACACCTGCCACTTAAAATTAACTAAATTAATTATTTTTTATTTTTATTCAATTTATTTATTTATTATTTTTACGTCATTTTGTTATTATTAGTTCAATTCACTGAAGACAAAAATAAGTCAGACATTGTTTTTTATTTACTTTTTGTCTTTTTTAATTTTTTTTAATTTTTAAACATAATTTTATATTTTTCTAAAATCTTTTGTCGAAACGAATAAAAAATTGTAAAAGAATTAACATAAAACAAAAGATTGTAAAAAACTTTCACTAAAGGACAATAATAATAAGCCAATAAGTTAATAATTATCACAGTTCAAATAGATCATAATTAATAATTTATTTGCAGATTATTTTTTTATCTGTATTTAAAAAATTATAATTTTTTATTTTGCATCAATTTTGCGATTTATTTGTTCGTCCTAACAAGAGATTTTAAAAAATTAAAAATTATGTTTACAAATTTTAAAAAGTTTTGAAATGACAAAAAATAAGTCAAAAATAGGATTTTTTGGGTTTATTTTGTTTTTACTGAATTTTTTTAAGTTTTGAATTCAATTTTATAATTTTAGATTCCTTTCCTCGAGATTAACTAATAAACCATTAAAAATTAATACGCAAGAATTTAAATAAGGATAAAAAATAATTAAAATAAATAAAGTTGAGCAAAGTAGACCGTTTGGCCCAAATTATATAAATTATTTTTTATTTTTATTCAAAAACTTTTGTATTTGTTATTTTTTCGTCAAATTTTTAAAGTTCGTTGGGTCTATTTTGACTTATTTTTTGTTTTTCTGAATTATTTTTAGTTTTTGGACATAATTTATACTTTTTAGATTTATTTATCGAGACGAATCAACAAACAACTAAAAATTGATGCATAACAAAAAATTACAAAAATAATTCAAATAAAGACAAAAAAGTAATAAGATAATAATTCAATAAATAATAAATTGCCAGATGACACTAACTATGGCCGAACATGCTAAAGTCTTGATTTATTTGAGCAAAATAATAAATTGACAGATGACTCTCCACCTATAGGCGAAGGATACTACGATGATTAAATCAGAACTTAATCATCATGAAAAATAACTAAAATCTACGTATGACATAGCAATTTACTATGTGTTAGCAATTTACCTTTCACCATTGGGTGTACTGTTGAGGGTACTAAAGGATCAACCATTATAGCTCAATACATCCACTTTAACATCTTTGCGTATGGAAAATCATTGCGTTATTTAATATTGCACGCGTAGATGTTGATGCTTCCTAACAGGTTTCAAGAGCTAAATACATGCCGGGGG
>JABCMJ010001843.1:474-12189 GCA_014822125.1 Arbutus unedo
AAAACCAAAAAAATACCCACTCTCTCTCTCCCTCTCTCTCTCTCTCTCTCTGTGTGACAGGATGAGGAGGCTTCGTGTCTTTGGAATTCAACAGGTGTAATCCTTCTTAGATTGGAATTTGTTTCACACAGATCTTAACCCTCTTGCCCCCCACCTCTCTCCTCTTTCTCATTCAATTCATTTCTTCTCTTGGGTTTTCTCACTCAGGTTCCTTCTCTTCCTCTCCATGTATGTGTACTTGTGTGATATTATGTATCAATATGAACGATTTGTGTTCAATTTTTTATTTTGTGATTTCTTTGATTGGGGTTGTAATATCGTGTGATATGAATCATATGGTGATGTTGAAATTATTAGTTTAATGGTTACCGTATTCTGCGCTTGTATGGATGTATGTGCAATTATTGAAGGTGCTTCAACTGTGGGTGATTCCTGATTTGTTTTGAAAACAATAAGAAAAAAGAAACTATTGTGGGTGATGACTTTTCCTGTTAATCCTGGTTCTATTTGGTGACTCCGCACCTTTTTTTTATTTTATGTTTAAATCCTTTGTAAGCAAGCCATCATTGATCACCAATAACTGAGAGACGAAGTTTCTAGATGTTATTTGTTGTGCACCTGATTTGATTTTTTTTTTATCAGGCAGCTACTTGAGTTGTAATTTTGAAGGAAGAAACAGGCTGTATAGTGGAAAATTGGCAAGGGGTCACTTTGGGATAACTACAAGTTTGAAAATTGTGTTCATTGCATTTGGCCTGACTTTGTTTTGGGTTAATCTGTATCCTTGATGTGTAAGCTTGTCAGCAGAAATTTCCTGGTTTGCTGAATAAGCACTGGGTTTTCACCACATAATTCTATATGAGATTTGCTTTTGGGGAGCTACAATAATTACAAGCTTAGCAAGGGCCATACATGTAGTAGGAGATACCATAGTGACTTGGCTTTGGGGTGGTTTCTCCGTGGACAATGCCACCTTAAATCGTTTTTTTAGTCTTCGCATCCCCGCGCAACGACATTGTTTGTGCGCCCCTTACCATTCTCGCCAGTGGTTGCAACAGCTGGGAAGGCAGTCGTAGAAGGGAACCCTATCGCCACGCCGACCATCAAAGACGAGATTGGGCCTCTTCTCAAAGATTTGATGGAACGACCCGACCTAGCCCAAAAAAGGAAGGTTATCAAGTCATATTTCGTTCTTGTGAGTGCTCGGCAAATGAAAGTAACTAGGTAAGGAAGGGAAAGCGATCGATCAAGCTAGTCTATCTTTTGGTTGGTGTCGATATCCTTATGGGTCACTAATCACACTGCATTGGATTACCAAACTTTTGAGCATCAAAACTCAAATCTAGCAAAATGCCGGTGCCCAATTTTCCTCTTTGGTATAATTTTCCTTTGGGATGCTATGTAATAAATGCAAACAATGGGCACACGTCCATGAATGTCTAGGAACTGCTAAGATTTTTCTTCCAAGGCTTGTGTTTAAGTTGCTATGTTTTGATCGCAATCCTCTTTAGGTCAAGGCATTTTTACTATTCTCCCCAAACACTTCTAGTTTGAATTCATTGAAGCCATGAAATGGTCAAAAGAAAAGCACATGATCACTTGAGTGTGAAACTATCGTTAGGAACTTATACTCTCGAAAGGGCTTGGCTTTCGCCGCTTTTGAACTGTGTTTTGGCTTTGGTTGTGGGTTTTGTGCTAACTTGTATTCTATTTCAGTATTTGGGTCCGTATCGGTGACTTTTGCATACGTACGATCATTGCTTGGAAAGTAATCATACTGTTCCGGAAATATATGAAGTCGTAGTTCTTCATGAGCTTTACTTTGTATCATTTCTCAGTATGGCATTTTGAATCTATCAAAGGCAAGGGACGACAGTCATTTGCTCAAGTTTTTCCTCTTTCCTTTTAGCTTTTATTTTTTACTTTCTCTAAATAAACTGGTTCCCCAGATTTGTTAGGCTAGGGTTGTTTCCACGTGCTAAGTAAAATTTTCTATTTGTTTGAAGTTTAGAACCTCGATCAGGCATTTTAGAAGAGGGAAGAGGAGCGTATTTGTTCGGAAATTAGTCTCACAACTCCTTGGTTACCTTTATTGGGTGGGGTAGCGGGAAAGTAGTCCCCTCCATGGCCTTGATTTTCTGCTGATGCTAGCCTAATCTCTAACTAGAGATCACACATGCAGCTTCAATCAAGAATCCGTGTATTTTCAATCTCGAGTTTTCTTCTTCTCCACTCCTCTAGCCCTGGCCTAGGAGTAGGAGCTCAGAAAATACATGTCTTCTAGCATTGATGTCTGTCAAATATATGTCTGCTTTTAAATTACACCATATCGATGTATTTTCATTTTTGCCTATCAACAGTCTTTATATGCTATATTTGATGTTAAATCATTCCTCAACTCCCTTTCTGAAGGATTCTTCTTTATGCAGTAAAGCTCATTAAAGTATGGGTGAGTGATGGCTGCAGCAGAAGCAAGGGCCGCTTGGCAGAGAACAGTTAACCGTTGTCTTGTTCAAGAAGATGCCAAAAGAGCTCCAAAATTAGCTTGCTGCCCCTCAGCATCTGCATCTTCCCAACAGGTTGATGCAGAACCTGCAAATCGGACAGATGGGCAAGATGATCCCAGTGTAGGTTTCATGCCTCTTAATAGGAACCCTTCATATTCCAATCTACCTCCTGAATCAAGATGGTGGCTGCAGATGCAACCTAATCATGGGTTCCAAAAGAGTTTAACAAACGAACAGTTAAGTACCTTGGAGGAAGAGATGGAAAGTTTTGGAGCTTCTGTTTTAGAATCAAACTCTAAGGCAAGTGAAGTCTACCCACAACAAGAAGGCGGTCATAAGCCTTCATTTGACACTTATAGTAGACCCATGGGAATTTATATGAAGAAAGATCCTGAAGTGCAGCAGAAAGAGCTTAAGACAGAATACACTTCACAAGAACCTCTTACACTTGACAGCTTGGGGGAATCTTACGAGTTATTGGAGATGGATCCTGTTGGATGCTCTAAGCAAACAAGTAAGAGTAGTTTTAATTCAGACTCTCCTTGGATAGGAGGTGAAAAAGCAGAGCCATGGTGGCGTGTGGCAGACCGAGATGAATTGGTTTCCTTAGTTGCACAGAGATCACTTGAGCTTACAGAGAATTGTGATCTTCCCCGGCCTCAAAAGACGCATGTTAAAGGGGACCCATTTACTCATCTTGGTTATTTGGATCATGATGGAATTTTACCCCAATTCAAGGATATGAAGGCCCCAATGTCCAGTCCAGTTGTTGAAACTCGAGGTGGCCTCACCGTAGGGAGTGCATGCAGGAATCCATGGGCCTCATTGGAGGAGCAATCACATCGGGTTTCAGATAAACAAAACAGGTAATACGTGGGCTATGTCATTCTTTCAGTGTGACCATTCTATTAAATTAGTTCGTTTGGCTCTTCTATGTTTTGTAGGATAATTATTTGCGGTATCTTTCACTTGTTAGCACGTAGCTTTTTATAGACCAGAAATTTAAATGGTGAAAGAGCAAAAATTTGTGTGGAACTACTTAGGGTTATGTCCCATCGACTACTTGGTAATCGCAGCACACATCTCCGCTCTCTCTGATATGAGGAAACCTATCTTTTGTTAGGCCTTGAGAATGCTGTTTCTGGCATGCCTTATATGTGGCTCGTGCAAGGTTATGCTGCTGGATTGGGTTCCCTTTATTTGAGGATTCTTGTCTATCTGCTTGTTTTCGTTCTCTTTTCACGTTGATCAGTTCAGTGAAAATTTGGTAAAAAATTTAAGAATTCACAAACTGAGCATGGGATCGTGGGTCTCAAATTCTTCAATCTCGATGCTGGAAAATCCACAAGAAATCATATCTATGCCAGTTTGTTGCTTGTCATACCACGATGTGTATGTGTAGGGAAAATGGTACGAATCTGGCCATTTGGTTGGGGTCATTTTCATGATTATCATATCAATGTAGAAATTTGGGAACCATTGGATTCTGAAATAATTCAGGCATGTTTTGTCTGGAGAATCACTGTTTAGACCGTATACACAAAATACAGTTCAGAACCCTGTAATCAACAAATACACCAGCTTTTATTGTTTCATCACTAGTGCCTTTTGGTTCTGTCTTTCCATTTCTTATTCTACTTCTGACTGATAAAAAGAAAATAGTCCCTTTCGACAAGTTTCATGCATTGCATTAGTTGAACATCAAAAGCATGTATGTTCTTTTCACTTCTTTTTTTGATATAAAAAAGCATGAATGTTCACTTTGTTGTCTTTTAGCAAACACACAGAGACAACCTAAAAGATGCCCTGAGATATGGAAGCCATGTTGAAACAAGTTATGTTCCTCAAGTTTTAAAATGTTTTTTTGATGTTGAATTTGGATATGGGATTGGATATCTACAATATCGTTTTCTTTTAACCTTATCCTTAATCGGACTTTGTGATGGCTGAAACAGTGATGGCCCAACCCAAAAAGGTATGACAGAAATCCAAAATTCTGACATGGATCCCAGCAAGGCTCAGCTATTGGAAGCCCTCCGCCATTCTCAAACACGAGCAAGGGAAGCTGAAAAGGCGGCAAAGGAAGCTTATGCAGAAAAGGAACACATTCTCAAGCTCTTTTTCAGACAGGCTTCCTACCTCTTTGCCTACAAGCAATGGTTCCATCTTCTGCAGCTTGAAAACCTCTACTTCCATATAAAAAACACTAACCAGCCAATTTCTACCCTCTTTCCTGCAATGCTACCGTGGATGCCTATCAAACCTAGGAAACCACAAAAAAATCGTAAAAAAATGGCAAAGGGAAGAAGAGGGATGAGAGGTCGTCCTAGACATGAGATTAGTAAGTTCATTGTTGCCTTTGCATTGGGTTTGGGTCTCGTCGGTGCTGGGTTGCTCCTGGGTTGGACTGTTGGATGGATGTTACCGGCCTTTTAAGCTGGATGTATGTGTTGTATTCAGATTTGCTGCTGTGTGAGAAGATCATTGGCTATAGGGAAAGTTTGTCTGGGTTGTATATGTTTCGTTGTTGTATGTATTTATGCATGTATATACGTAGATTCGGTAGGTTTTGTATCAGAAACTTTGATGAGATTGTACTTCCTTTGCTAATGCCGTGAAAATGATGTAGTGAAATGTTTGCTTACCGAGTTCAAAAAAAAAAATGTTTGCTTACTTGGACGTGTTGTCGGTTTTCCTTACTAGTCCTTCGATGACAGTTACATTGTTCTGTTCTTCCCCTTTTCCTTCCCAAAAAGCCTTCTAATGCTTCACTTCTGGTTGCGGATTTATGCTTTGTTTTAGTTGGCAGATATGCTCTGCGATACGTTACTGACTGCATTGCAAGTTAGGGTGCCATATGAGCCTTCTTGTTTGTATTGCTCATGTTCGACTCGAGCTCAAATTACATGTATCAAAAATGTTTCTATTCCTCTGTTCTTGCAGGATCGATCACGCAGATGAACTTGGACACACAAAAAAAAAGGTATACATAGACAGATGGGTATAGGCAACCTAGCACCATTCAATTCGGTTAACTCGTGTTCGCCCAAGAACAGAATTCATGTTCACCTCGTGTATTAAACGGACGTACACCACCTGAGCTTCATAGTGGGTGAGCTAAACCTAGCTAAGATCGAGTTTATTCGTGACTAGCTAGTCTGTCTTCATTTTTACCAGGACAGAAAATGAATGTATTCAGGGTCCGAAGTTGGTGTCAATCGCGGATGAGCTCAATGTATGTGTTCAGGTTAAAGAATTGTTTCAATTGTTTTGAAGCTGAAAGGATCAAAAAGTCCAACCAAATGCAAACATTAAACCCTAATACAAAAATAAAAGCCACAAAAAAAGGTGTTTGAATTTGTCAATCTCCACGTGATGGGGGGAGGAGAGATCATAATTCCATTCAGCTGAACAATATTTCAGCCACAGTTATATCACCGAGGAGATTGTTACCATTGTCACCATTGTCACAGAAAAAATCAAATAATTTGTCGTCGTGACAGATCAGACTTAAGAATCTATGTCATTGGCATGGAGCAAACAATAAAAAAGGGAAGTAAAGGTCAAGATCTTTAATGGATGTAATTAAGAACAGTATAAAGTACCTCTCTTTCTTGTCTCTATTAATCAGTGGAAGGGTAATCTATTTTTCGTGTCCTCCAAACACGCTTTAAACCTTTACCGGGTCGAAGTCGTGAAACCCGACCCGACATTCCATCACTTTTGGATTCTAGTATCCTGGTCCGGTGTGCTCGCGATAGGTAACTGTAGGTCCATTCAGAGAGAGAGAGAGAGAGAGAGGAGCACAGTGGTAGAAGGAAGAAGAAGAAAAAGAGAGAGAGATGCCGGTGATGGAGAAGCTGAAGATGTTCGTGGTGCAAGAGCCTGTCGTCACGGCCTCTTGCCTGATCGCTGGCTTTGGTACGTTCCTCCCTTCTCACCCAGACATTTCCATCCTAAATCATTACCTTGTCTCCAAATCCTAAGTTCTGTCAAAGTCAGATGGTGCAATGTAATATCAATTCGATTAATTTCTTTTTAGTTTTATTTCGATAAGAAGGCAGAAATTTCATTGAGATTAGGGCTAGGTTTGAAGCCGTTACGATGGAAACGACATCTAGAACGCTTGTTAATTGGCGTGCATTGAGAAAAATAATCTGTGTGTTGAAATCGGTGTATAGTAGTCTTCTAGATTATAAATAATTTGATTGCATGATCATTGTTACTGTGTTAATATTTGAGTGGCGATTTCCTGAACTGTTAATGACTTCTGATTGTCTTTATTGTGATGTATCATGTTTGTCGTTGCAGCGTACGACTTAAGGTAAAATTGCGCTACTATTGTTGGACGTCTACTCCCTTTACTTTAGAGTCTTGAAATTAAGCAACTTTTCCGTGGGTATAACATGGCTGTGAATGTGAACATTCGTATCACTGGGCTTAATACTCAATATGGGTTATATATGCATCACCAATACCTCGCAGCAATGTGGTCAAGGTAGGAGCTTTTGCTAACAGATTTATTTTTCATCAAAGGATCTAATAAGGAATAGATTGAAGATAATGAATTGTGAAGAGGGTTAGACCATGAAGAAGCTATACTATCCCGCTTGAGTTTGCCAGCCTCATTTCGGGGTTCCATAACTTAGGACTAATTACCAAACATTCGTGAGAATCCTCATGAACTTTGGGAAGCAAGATGATGACTGAAATGAGAACTCAGATTACAAGATGATCTATGCCATGGATGTGGAGGTGATATGAATGAAGTCGATTGGACAAAACATTCGGAATGGCGGGAAAACTTTGAGCTGGACACTAAACCAAGCATTCGAGTCTCAAAGGTTTTACTTGGCCACCGGTAGATTTTCAGGGAATAGACGTATTAATGTTGTGCTTGCCTTTGGTTCCTCAGAGAAACAAATCTTGTCTAAGTTATAATTTTTCGATGAGCACAATCTCTACATGGTAAACTTCATGTGTGAGATGCCTTTTATCCCTGATAGCTGGGTGGCATCAAATCCAAAAGGACGGTTTCTTGACATGACTTATAGGGATCAACAAAGCTATAACGATTGTCAATAAGCGAGGAAAGAACTTGGATAGCCAGCTTGTAATGCTGTTTTGTGGTAACCGTGTAAGGTGCAAGCACCAAGTGGAGTAACCGTTCTTTTATATTTTGTCAAGCTACATTAGGATATCCGTGATGATCCCACTACTTAATTCCCTCTTGTTGCACTCCCTTTTGGCTGGTGTTCAATCATCAAACTCAACAGGGTGCATGACACAATCCCTCATAATTAAATCTTGGGTTGAAAGGTGGACCTCTTCCGATTGTTTGGCCTTGTAAAGTTGTAGTCTTGAGTAAAACTTATCTAAATATGTTCTACTAGTTGAAGGAATCGGTATTGACCAATATGCACAGGGCATTCCACAGAAGCAGAAAAAATGAACAAAGGGCTAGAGTAAAACACTCAAGCTTAAGGGGCATAGGAAAATTCCCAAACTCTTGGAGATCAGATTACCTCTCTTTTAACCCAAGAGTCAGCTTAAGAGTTAGTTGCTACAGCAATCCGCATAAGCAACTTCTCAAAAGTGATGACTATTGAGCCTTCTCCATGGATCCCAGCACCTTTCATTCATCTGTCCTACGAGAACTACCTAAGCAATCTTTGCATTTTTAGTTCCTCAAATTCGTAGAATACGCTAAAGCCTACAATTGTCACCACTGTGCCAAACTCCATATCTTGATAGCTTGGAGTACGAGAGAATATTGTTGCTCATTTGTCCTTCTTGTTCAAATCAATGTGTCCAATTTTTCAATGATCTGGAGAACAGGATAGGACAAGTACCATGTGGGAAGGCACCCATTAAACAGTTGCTTTTGCAAGGAAACCTTCAAAGATGAGTTTTCCATCCTCCCCTGGTAGAGGCTTGCCAATTACAAGAGGCACTGCAAAATAGAACATGGGCATATAAGGCAAAGACTAATCGGTATCAGCTTCAGATGAACACTATCAGATTTTCTTGTAAATTCCAACTGCTCACGAAATTATATATCTTACTCTTTCAATCGAGCTCTTACATGGAAAGAAATCCCTAGCATCTAAAGTTAGCATACTTCCCCAAATAACCAAACTTAATAACAGATGGGTGCAACTGAATTATCCTGTTTGACCCACCCAAGGCATCACAAAAGAATATCTAAAAACAAAATTTAATTGGCCTTGAGCTTTAGGATACTGGAGAGAAAATCAAAGCAAAATGTAATTTTTCGTTTAACTCCTGCTGTAAATGATCCAAGTGGCTAGGGAATGTGAATAGGTTGGCTTGGCACCTATGTATAGATAATGGTTTTTTTTAGCTCACTTGGATATCTTTAGGTTTGTTAAACTTATGTTGGGAAACCATATGATCATGCTATTCTGATATTTCCACCTCTGATGTCAAGTTGGGTTTTTGAATGAAGTTGAATCTAGAACTTGTGGTGATTTCGGAGGTGCTTACATCACCTCAAAGATGGCTTAAAAGATCTCTGGTGTTTTTGGCATGTACTATTGGTCGAAAGGGTTTGAAAGCTAAGAATAAGGCAATCATTCCTGCTTCTATTGGTTGGTAACTGTTCAAAGGATAATAGCAAATTATTGGAGATTTGTACCAAATCAAACCCAAAATAGCTGCAAGTTTTGAGATTCCTATCCTTCCTCTTTCTTTCTTGACAACCAAGTGAAGTAAATTTTTTTCACCAGTTGGAAGATTTGGATGTTTTGCAACGTACGACTCTTTCATTTTAGCGTTTCCTTTGTTGTGAATATTTCAGGCCTCTTCCTTCCAGCTGTAGTGAGGCCCATACTGGACTCCTTTGAAGCATCCAAGGAAGTACAACCACCTGC
The DNA here is from genome assembly GCA_014822125.1 of Arbutus unedo. NCBI lineage: Eukaryota > Viridiplantae > Streptophyta > Magnoliopsida > Ericales > Ericaceae > Arbutus > Arbutus unedo. The sequence continues at coordinate 9,875 of JABCMJ010001843.1, forward strand.
TCTGAATGACGTGAGTATCAAAGTTTCTTACATTGTAATATGGTTAAGATCATCTTCTTTTTTCAGATTATATCTCGTTGTCAGCTAAATTTCTTCCCTCTTCCTCGCACCATCAAGGATGCTTCCCGGTGTTTGTCCCTCTGAATGAATGGTGCTGGGAGGGGTTTAAATATACATGTATACCTGTTTCTGAGCACAGGTAGTTTTAACTGAACTGATTATTGGGCTTGCCTCTTTGCAGGTGGTTGCAAATATGACTGGCAAAAAATAAGGGTAATATGGACATTAGACGTAACCAATGATTTTTCTTTTCCTGCTTGGCTTTTCTGTCACCCTTACTCTAACTAGAGATGGGAATAAGGTTGGAGTTTTATCATGTCAAAACAAAGAATTATTGTGTATTCTGATTATCTACATTTATTTGTACGGATGGGATGGTTTTTCATCATGTTAACCCGTGGTTTATCCTGCTACCAATTTGAAGTTTTATGAGCTCCGTAAGGTTGTGCACATGTGTATCTGTTGTTGGGGATGGCATTTTCTTCTCTTGGCTCGGTGGCAAACTCCAGTCCTTTTGAAGGCCTCGTGTTATCATGTTGTGATGTTAGATCTTTAGTGTGTCGTGAGGCATCATGACACGTGAAATTGTTTGTTGTCCTTTGTTAACCTGGGTTTATCCTGCTATTCCTTTTGCTAGAGCTCCATCAAAAATCACCTTGAACACCCCTGGTTCATGGGCCACCCATGTACTGATTAGATTCTTTCTTTTGGGAATGTTAACCCTTTCCCAAAACTTGGAGTATTCCACAATATAATTTGATGCAAAAAAAATCAACCTCAATATTAGTTGTTACAGATTGTCCAACGTTGATTAATTATTATCTCTAAAATTAGCATATAAGGTTGTGTTCGTTTGTTTATTTGAAAATTTTTTTTTAAACATTTTTACTTTTTTCTCAAATAACATTCATTTTTCTATAAAAAAAAATAAAATTTTTTTTTTTAAAAATTATTTTAGAAAACAAGCAAACAAAAAAAACCTAAATCTAGGCAACCTTTTCAGTAATTACCAATTAGTTTTTTGAGTTGGATGCATTAACATGGTATTAGAGTTAGGATTCGGACACTTTTAAGAAGACTCTTAATTGATTATCCCGTTATTTGTGCTTTTAGTACACATTATTTCGTAATGGTTCGTTTGTTATGGATCTATTATTTAGCTCTCTGTGCGCGCTGGGCAGTGTTAAGAGTTTGGACAACCTCCAAAATTAGCATATGGGTTTAGACATCCTTTCCACTCATTGTCAATTGATTTTGAGTTGAATACTTAAATAATTTTTCCTTCTAACATCATCGAAACAGATTTTGTCCCTCTTGAACCGGATGCACTAGATAACAATTAGGAAGAGATCCCAAGTTTCTGACTGAATCTGGTAATAAATTTCCAGAGCCCGTTGCAGTACCTGCTGCTTGTACAAATTTTGAATAAAAGAGACTGCACCATAGATCCAGCATCCCCCATAGCATTCAATGGTCTGTCTGCATTCTCCAGACCAATGCTGTTCCCCCCCTACCATACGATTCTGAGTGACATTCATAAATTAGGCTGCCTGGAGAAAAATGCTGGTGAAAGCTCCTGTAAACTCTAATCGATGAAAGGAGTCTTACTATAAAGATGGATCCTTGTTGCAGTTATTTTATTTGGGCAAGTAGTCCATTTGTTTATCAAACAAAGAGATACCAATATAAACAAAGAGAGTATATATATTACAAGTTCAATTTCTTCAAAACCCAATATCACAGGAAAATATAAATTAGTAGCAGAGAGACTTGGTGTTGATAGAGAAGACGAGAGGCGAGATTCAAATAGGGAGCCTGTCTTTCTTGGAATCTGTACTCTTCCTTGGAAGCACCTGCTTAAAGCCTCCGTATATGGTTGCCTGTAGTATTATTTACAAAGAGGGAAAACGCATGAGTAGGATATCAATATCTGATAACTGTTTCTGAATTTTTCATTAGATGCTAGTTTGTATTAGATTACTTATAGAAGCATGTTGGAAAGGGCTCCCATCTTTTTCCTTTCACCATTTCTCTTCCTTTTTCTATGCACTCCAGCCGCGCAATAGGATAGGAATAGAGCTTCGAGAGAGAGAGAGAGAGAGAGAGAGAGAGAGGGCATGACGTTAAACATCTTTTGCCATCCTACTCCTATTGGTATGACTATTCATTCAGGGTATTGAATGGAAATGTAGACTAGTTGCAGTAGACTAGGTGGTCAACCTTAATGCACTCAAACTATTGGGGATGGCTATTGC
>JABCMJ010001845.1:0-14837 GCA_014822125.1 Arbutus unedo
TCTTGTTCCTCTTTTTCTTGCATCCACTAGCCATGCCCCTTCATGTTCGATTGCTTCATGCGCGAGAATGCATGACAATTGCATAACTGCTTATGTATGCAAAATATCGTCGCCTCGACTTCTTCACATAAGGGATCCTCCAGCAGTTAATTAACTATCCTAGAAGTCGAAATAACACTGGTTTATTATCCCGTGCTTCTGATTGTGTGTGCACACAACTACAAAGGAGTGTCATCTTATTGGTGAACAAATTAAGGAGCAAACAAGAATATGATAACTTGAGAAGTAGCATTGAACAATTGACAAAAATGATTAAAATAAAAAACTACAAATTCAAAAATTTAAGGGGGGTGTTTCGGAGTTTACTTTTCGATTTTTAGGTGTTTGGTTATTCAATTGTAGAATAAATTCTTCTAAGACACATTCTCCAAATTGAATGGTAGGGACATAATCTCATAATCACCCTAGAGGAATTTTTGCATTTTCATTCTAAATTCTTTTTTTGAGTCCAATTAAAAAGACCATTATATCCCTCTTCTTTTAAATTTTTGACAACCCTTTTCCCATCCATATGCTAAGAAAGCCGACCCTAGCCTATTAGTAATCGAATTACCGAATATATATTTGTTTTACATGCATCTAAGCTTATTTTTTGCGCAGAAAACCAACGAACCAAAAATAAAATTCAATTAATAAAAAATCTTTTTTTATTAACCATTGATTGATGAGTTGAACGCGGATCACCCAAAATGTATGTATCAAGCATTTCATATGAACAAGACTAATTTTTTAGACCACCTTTAATCTTTTTTCCCAGTTACTTCTATTTTTCATAATTCTTATAGTACGGGAGAATTTCAATTCTTTTAAAAAAACATAGCAGGATCAAATAATATTTTTCAAAAATGGACGGGTCCTTTTTAAAAAAAAATTTCCCAATTATAATTTTAAATAAATTTAAAGTCTTCATTTTAACTAAGGACAAATTGGTAAACCATAATCTATAACTTATTTTTATCATTCTTCTCCTACGTACTATTACTTTTGCAAAATGTATTATGTACATTTCTCCTAAACAACTTCTCAGATTCATAATTCATTCTGTCCATAATTCAAATAGCCGAAAAGTCAAAAATAAAAAGCTGAAAAGTAGACTTCCAAACACCCCCTAAGTGTAAAGTGAAGATGTGTGAAGCAAAAAAAAAAAAGAATAAATTATTGAGTTTTTAGGTGGTTAAATGACCAATTATAATAGTTGAAAGGGGATCAAATGTAATAATTCACCATTTAATGTATACTTCCCTTAACGGCATTTGGAAGTCAATGATTATCTGTAGTTCAAGGGAGTAAGTTATTATATTTTATAGTTGAAAGTGATCAAGCGATACAAAATTGGATTTATCAAACTTTGACATGAAATTATTTAATTTACCAAACTTGGGCATTGAACTATGGAAGGAAGCTCAGGCAATATACAATAATCCACTGCTAGAGTTTAAATTGCTTAGATTTAGTAGAGTTGATAAGGGAATCCAATCAAATTTCACAAGACCATTGCTTATAGTCTACTCTCACTCAACAAACAACACTCTACTAGGGAACTAAAATCCTAAATTTAAGAGATTTGGATCTCACAGCTTTCCCCCTCTCCCACAATTCTTTATGGCTCCGTTTATTTATCAAAAAATTAATATGAGAAAATATTTTAATTTTTTTTAATAAAATGAAATAAAAAAAGAAATATATTTTCCTTTACGTGTTCTTTTAATAAAAAAAATTTATAGAAAAATTAAAGTCAATAGTTTAATTGTTTAAGAAAGTAATATAAAAGTAAGATATTTACAAAATCTTATATCTTTTCAGGACATGTTTTAAGAAAAGACTACCCCTGAAAAAATTAGAGATATGAGTCCCGTAACTTTCCTGCTAACTGAACACATAAAGAATGCAAAAAAAGTTAAATATTTTCATATTTTCTTTTTCTTTCTTGGCAACTGAACAACGCCTATTAGCTTAATATTAATCACTTTTGGTAAAATTTGGAAATAAAGAGCAAAATAAAAATAAATAGTAGAATTTGATAAAGGCTAATTCTAACCATAAAGCACAAAATAAGTTGCAATCTTTTTTTTTTATTTTATAGAATGCAATAAATTTAAATTTATTGTATTTATTATGATTAATCTAAAAGTAAAAATAAATAGTAGAATTTGATAAAGGCTAATGCTAAACATAAAGTACAAAATAAGTTGCAATCTTTTTATTTTATTTTTATAGAATGTAATAAATTTAAATTTATTGTATTTATTATGATTAATCTAATGTTCTATGGACAGTTGTTAACAACTCTTTAATAAAAGAAATATATACATATATATGTAGAGATAGAAAAGTTGCATAAATATAGGAATTCATTGCTAATAGAGTGTTGTTAGTTGGATGAAGATTCACAATAAAGCACAATCTTGTGAGATTTTGATTTGTTCACATAAAAAACTCTACTAATCCGAACAACTTTAACTTTAGCAAAGAGAGAGGTTGACCCACAAGAAAAACAAAAAAGTATCCAAATAAGCAACCAAATAATGGACTAATTAAAGATATTTATGCTTATTTTAGGTTGATAATATTCCAACAATAATCAAACTTCCTAGTTTCAAAAGAATGCGACTTTCAAACCATGGATGATGAGCCTCTTCTTCCCCAAAAAACAGGAGGAGGAGAAGAAGCATCACACAAATCACCAAAAAATAAACAAGTTTCTCAAATCACCCTTGACATCACCCCAGCTTGGCAGCAACAACAATCATATAACCAGAGAATCAACAACAACAACGACGCAGTAATTCCCACCACAACCCCAAATTCCGCATCTTTGATAAACCTTTTATCCAGCTTGAATAGAACGAGGAGAAGACTCACCCGGCGGTCGACCTCCGCTCCTTGTGTCATAACCGGTGTGAAAGAAGCTTTCAATGACCCCTTAGACCCAAGCCCTACGAGAAAATCAACACCCACAATTGTAAGGCAAGCATTCATTGGAGTGGTTATATATGCTATAATTGGAATCTCAGTATATTTATCAAAAAGCGGAAGTTTTAAGGGAACTGCCACATTCAAGCCGGTGGACGCTCTGTACTTCACCGTTGTCACTCTCTGTACCATTGGCTATGGGGATATCGTCCCCGACACAACCTTCACAAAGCTGTTTACTTGTGCTTTCATCTTAGTAGGTTTTGGGTTTATTGACATTTTGCTCAATGGTTTGGTTACGTATGTTCTCGATAGGCAAGAGACTGTTTTGTTGAGCACGATGGATGAGAATCGACTCAATACAATGGTTAGAACATACATGATTGACACTGCAAAGGGGAGAATGAGGATAAGGATAAAAGTGGCTTTGGCTTTGGCAGTTGTTGTAGGTTGTATTGCTATAGGTACAGTTACGGCGCATTATTTAGAGGGAATAAGCTGGGTTGATAGTTTGTATCTATCGGTAACCTCTGTAACGACGGTTGGTTATGGGGATTATGCATTCAAGACAGTTACAGGGAGATGTTTTGCTATAATATGGCTGGCTGTTAGTACATTGGCTGTTGCCAGGGCCTTTTTGTATCTGACGGAGCTCAGGATTGACAAGAGGAATCGGAAAATCGCGAAGTGGGTTCTTCAAAAGAAGATGACTCTTGGGGATTTGGTGGCTGCAGATCTTGACCATGATGGATCCATCAGGTATGTGAAAATAGTTTCCTCAATAACTATATCCATTTGTTGAATTCTAGTACCCTTCCTCTTATCTTTGTTTTTCGCAGCATATTAAATGCCAGATTATATTTTAGGTATAGAACAATGTTTGATGGCCGAGGAACCTTTCAACACAAAGAAATTTGAGGATATTCGGCACTGGAGTGTTCCACAATTGTGCAATACAATGTACATGCACAAAAAAAGGGAGCGAAACACGTTTACCCAAATGATTTGGGTGGATTCTACGAATTTTTGTCAACGAAATTGGATATTTTGATCAAAGTAAAAAGAGGAGAAGAAAGAAGAGATTCGGGTAGAAAGTTGGAAATGCCTAGGATGACCATTACAACCAACTGCTGATAAAGAAAGGCAAGAAAAATTCATTAATAATGAACAATGACAAATTATAAGGACCTTGACATGTGCTAGAAAGATCAAAATAGAAGTGCAGCTACTAATGTGGCACTAAACTGGGGCATTGACTTTCCTAGAATGGTACTGAACTACAGATGCATCTGTATTCGAAAGTTCTTGCAAGATGATTTAAATACTGATTATAATACTATAAACTAAATATCTAAACTTTAGTGGCGGCATCCTTCTATCATGGTGGTGAATCCATCTTAAAACCCCACCCCCACACTCTCAGGCCAGAATCAACGAGAAACCTCGCTCCATCGAAGAAGGAACCAATTTCAAAAAAGCATAAAAACTCTCCAGAATATATTAACTCAAATATATATTAGCTCCCCAAAAAATATAATAAAAAAATATTAACTCAAATTTGCTTACGTACTTCGTATACATATAATATTTACTTATATTCATCAAAATGACGTTTGGAGTTGTCACAAATTACGAATTGACTATGTCTACTAGGACTAACAACAAAATAACAATTCTTCTTAAGTATTTATATTTTTATTTACCTCATTATATATGTGTGTACTTACACGCTCCTAACTTTAGATTCTTCTATATTCTCTTGCTCCCAAGCACCCGCACCACCTCCCTCTCCCGCTCTTGTTTCGTGCAACTACGAATTCTGAACACCCACAAAATGGAACCCAGAACAATTCGTGGGAAATAGAAGAAAATTTAAAAACAGTGAAAAAGCATGTTGTAGAGAATTCTTTCAGGCTCAGTAAGTTCTACAGAGACTCCAGGCTTTCATGCTACAATACCCAAGCCTCCACTTCATGTACGTAAGCCAAATTGAGAATAGAAACCTAATTCCACCATACCTTTACAAAAAGTAATGGGTTAATTCTACTAGAACGACTCTCGAATATGAGCAAACTAATCTTTAAAAACTGGGCTGAGATCACGAGACAAGCAAAATTAGAAATACGCAGCATGTAAACACCCTGAGAAAATTAGGCAGTAGATTGAATCGCTTATCACCAAAATGAGCAATCAGGTTTGATAAGGTTAGCAACAAACATCTTCAAATCATTCACGTGGAGCCTTAGGTTACATGTACTTGAGAAGCAATGGGTCTTATATGGGCTTGGCCATCATTCTTGCTCCAGATATATTTCATTCTCATTATGGCTGGTGGAATGTTAAAGTCTTCACAGTAGACAAATGTAACAGGAACATTAGTGGGTGACTTGGGCATATGAAGGATGATAGGGGGAAAGAATGCCATATGAAGTGCCCTGCAGATGGCAACGAATATCGTAGACCAGCTGAGTTATTTTCTAGATTTCGTAGATTGTATGGATTTGCGGTGCCATGGGAGTAAAGATTCCTAGGTGTTGTCAAGTGTCCATATTTACGAGAGCACTGACATGTTCATTGGTCAAGATCACTCCTCAAGCTTCAGTTTGGGATCTCAACAAAGAAGATCCCATTTGGTATTAAAACAGCCAGGAAGGACTGAAAAGATGAAGAGTGAGTAGAACTATCAACTATGAGTAATACCAAAACACCTAAGGGATCGCCAAACTATACCTTATATATAAATCCCTATAGTAACTCTCCAACAAGGACAGAAAGAAAACACTGTTGGAACTACGCTCCTAAATTATCATACATACTAGGTTGCAAGCTTGACAGCTTCTCTAGCTCCTGTAGCAATCATTCAGAATAGCTAGACTCTATCGAGGCTATCAGGGTAGAGATCTCTCTCTCTCTCTCTCTTTTCCCTCTTCTCCAAAGTATTCATACACATGTTACCTGAATGTAGCAGCGATGTGATGGGATAAGTTGATGACTAAACTTTGTGTGAAAGCCTCCTCCTTGATGCCCATCACCAGACAACTTGCTCACCTGTGGATTGTTTTGAATATGGGAGCCAAATGTGGGAATACGAAATAAAAGCAAAAAGCAGAAACAAGATGAACATGCAGACTGTGAATTGGGGAAACCATTCAGTGCCTGTTTAAGATTGTATTGTCAAATTCTACTGAATCATAACTAGAACACTAATATCTGTGTTGACTTCCAGGATGTCAAAAAGCTAAGGATTAGATTATATAAAATGATAAGAACATAAGTGAACTAGTCACTGACTTCATAAAGCATTACAACATTAAAATAACACTTGACAAAAAAATTATGGATAAATATAATCTTGAAAAACACACTACACCATCATTATCTAGTAGTGTAAGTGGACTTATGTCTACGTTACATGGGCTAGGGCTTAGGAATTGGGTGTAGGTATGCATCTTCATATTGGATTCATCGAATTCTCTTGTTGATACACACTAGGACAAGGCTCGATTTCATACTTGTTGGATACCCATAATACATTTTTAGTGTACTATGTCATTATTTTATGAAGGTACTGAGTCTTATGCATAATCATCATGTGAACTACTTGGGTGCATTTCCAACCTGATATGCTGAACACGCATCCAATATTCTTAAATGCTTAGTGTCTGACACAGGTGCACACTGGAGTTTTATTGCAGAATGTCTTGTTATTTTGCCCGCACATTTGTATTTGCATATTGAGTCCTATCATATTCCTCATCATTCATCTTTATCGTTGTCTCTAACTATACTATTGCGTTCTAATTTGAGACGACCTTTTCATCTCACTGATATGCTGATGGGCTGCAGCAAGTCCGAGTATATAATCTTCAAGCTCAAGGAAATGGGGAAAATAGCAGAGAAAGACTTCGTGCAAATATGCAACCAGTTTGATACATTAGACAACACTAATTGTGGCAAACTTACCATTGCTGATCTCATGGAAGGTGACACTGATTGATCCGAAGCTAATCTTCATTTTTAATGGAAAACTGCGGCATCATTGAGACGTTTTTCCTTGGAGCTAATTTTCCTGGAACCTCCACATGAAAGCACTAAGAAGCAAAACAGTATGAGAAGACCTAGCATTTCACAAATATAGATTTACCAAATTTGGTGTAGACCTTTAATTTAATTTATTTACTGAGCAGAAGAAGACCGATTGAGAAGGGTTCCCAGTAATTTTGTTTCGGTCCATGAGTTGCCTCCATCCATCTGGTAATGGAGAATGTACATCAAATGTTCATAATTACACTGTTCTTATAGCGGAAGTCTGGAAGAACAGCAGTTTATCTCCTAAGTTGCAGTTCAAACAATCATTCATTGGGATGGCAATTTAACCACTTTAGACACCTAAAGTCCCTGTAATCTCAACTTCAACATAACATTTCGGCATCCAATTATTTCATCATAATGCTATGGCAACAAGACATTCTGATCCAAAGCTCATTGAATCGAAATATGCTAAAAACTAAAACGTAGCAATTCCTCCACATATTTTCTATATATCGATATGTAGAATTGAACTAATGCCAAAAGTACACGAGGGACAGGAAATAATGTTCCCATAACTACTCTGCAAAAAGCAATTTCAAAAAAATAATCATTGTAGGCATGGTGTGAGTGGCCCCCAAGGGCGGAGACATTGTTGCTAATATATTGCTCCCCAAGGGCTTCATGTCAGTGCACGAGTACGAACGTGTTCACTCCCCTTCAGTAGTACAAAGTCTTTCAGATTAAAGCAGGTTTCTCCTGGGGAGGTCCAAGCACACTTATCTTTTTAATGAACACAGGAAGTAACTTGACACTCTGGGATCCATCTTGCTGCTGCTAGTTGCATTTATTTGCCTATAAACTTCAGAGAGATATTTTCTTTCTTTTTTTTGTTTAAGAAAGAGATGAAATTGGTCAGCAACTCGTTGGGAAACAAAATTGGCAATGAAAGGGAAAGACTAGAACCGGGATTGGATCTAAATACACGACAAAATGAAGATCACACTGGCTGAAATCAAACCCAATTATTTAGTGTTTGAACATTTTTTCTTGCGAGTGTGACATGTCAAGAAACAACTCACGGTCATAAGCCTCACAAGAAAATGGAAAGAAAGTCTAGAGAACTATAATCTATTAACAACGTGAACAATTGGCAAATCTGAGTAAGCAGCTACTTAAAGCTTAAGGGACATGCTGATTTCTTCTTCCACAGAGATAATTAGATAAAACATTAAATCGCCATAAGTAAGGCAGGCTAGTAACGATTAACTCAGCGGTGGTTAATAGACTAATGAAAAGACAAGAAGAAATTAACTGGGCTCGAAACTTGTTACCATCTTCTGTCTTGTGGTACAAAATGAAAAGGTTAAACCTTTAGTTTTCAAGTTTCTGTAGCAAGATAGTACCAGACTAAGATTGGAATCAAACTTCCAGGATTTTGAGCACAACCATTCACTATTTTAGTCCTTTTCCCCCATCTACTCCAAGAACGTTACAGCTGCAACTACTTTTCCCCCTTGTCTAATTCAATTTTACAGTTTCAGTAAGCAGAACATTACAAATGTCTAAAAAAAGGGGATAATAGCTGTAACGCAAGTATCGAAGATAGACTGTACTTTAGGCAATAGCAGACACTGGGATAGGTTTTCGACTTTCCTTCCTACCTAAGAAGATTAGACCAAAAACTATATCACACTGCATAAAATGAGCTCCCAGCCTACACTCCACTCGAATCCAACTGGCCAACTAACTGTTAACATTCCTTATTGTGTTTGTACTTACACGACATCACATAAAAATTTCCACTTTTTCTCCCTTTTATCCAGTTACAGTCTAAACTTTTACCATATTTTTCTAGGAAATCAAATAAAAAGAGCAAACAGTTTGGACCTAAGTCAAAATAATCCAATCCAAATAAAATTTACTTCACTGAAGCACTTCAAATCATCAGAAAAGTAAGTCCAAATCTAAAGACTTTAAGTGACATTATTAATCACATCAATCCAAGGAACGGAGTAGTGGCTTGCATTTCCAGCTAGATCTCTGCAGCAGCAAATTACATAGACTTTACATATTTTGTCTTTCTTATCCTTCCCTTTTCTGGGGATTGAATTGATTTAGGTTAAAGAGCAGAAAGCATAGAGCGGTGCTATCGAAATATGTGTACCAACTTAACCAAGTCACAAATTCTTTAATTACAGTCAGGGATGGCCAAGATCTGTCAAGAGCTGAATCATTATAGGTAGACAGCCAATGAACTCAAAAACTATTGCAAAGTTCACGATACCTGGAGAAGACCCTTAGCATCGTTAATTTTCCCCATTGTGAGGAGAAAGAAAAATTATACTGGCTAACATCGCCAGCAGAATCAGGAAAAATCAGCTTGTTATTCATCTGACTCATATTCCGAAAGAAAATGGCTCTCTGACTCTCCTTCAGATTTGTAAGCATTGTCACTAAACTCATCAACACAACCACTATTTAATCCATCCTTCGCTAAAGGTCCCCTTACACTTGTCTTGTACAAGCCCCTACTCCTATCAAGGAACCCTTGCTGCATCATGTTTGAATACCTTGCTCTAATATCAACAAGGGGGTGTTTTTGGATGAGTTGCTGACGATCATAAGCTTCCCTGAGGACAACAGTTTGGGTGTCGCTCTTCTTAGAAATGTAGAAGATGCCAGGATGTCGTTCAAATACTTTTGTAAATTTCTGGGGCAAAGCTAGTGGTCTACGGAGGTTGCTCACATTCTTCCGCTCAGTTTTCTTTTGTATAGTAAGGTGAAGAAACTCATGAAAGACTCCAACAATCCTCTTCTCAGATACATCTGTACGGGGATCCAAATGGGAGGCATCCAAGTAAGGAGAAGTATAAGGGAGCCTCTGCCACTCTTCTAACCATTTCATGCATTTTCTCTTCAACCCAAAACCCCTTGTGAATCGAACCGGAAACGCTAAGCAGCCATTTTTAACATCTTCCTTTTCCTGCAAACCAAGATTGTTTTGCATCTCGGAGACAGCAAGACGGTCATCCCAGAATAAAAGCCTTAAGCCAACACGATCGTCAGGAAGGCGAAATAATGAAAATAATTCTGGGTGGTGTGGAATCACGGAGTGCTCATAGCCATAAGGCAAGCCTATGTCCCATTTTAACTGTTCAATTGTATGTAAAGGAAGAGTCCTTTCCTTGGTGAGCATAAGAAGCTTACAAAGTCTATCAACAATGTCCCTTCGATTATGTTCAAGGACGTCAAGTTCTTCTTGGTAGAGACTTAGGGCTTCAGGGGTCAGGCAAAAACAAGGGACAAGAGTGCCACCACTATCACGGACATGAAATTCATCAAAAATAGTGGGATATCTCCTTACAAATGTGGAAATCTTAAGATCGTGTGGAAGACCAAGTTGTCCTCGACAGCGGGAGAGGCGGTATACAGGTGCGGAAAATTGAGGATCAGAGGATATGATGGAAACAAGGGTGCACACTGCCCTGAGATCCCTCTCACTGGCGATGACAGCATCCAATACCTTATCTTTCACCCATTTTAACTTTACATTGACCAGATTCAGTTTTTGCTGGTAGTTGAATCCTCTCCGATTTCCATAGAGAAAACCATATGCTTCTGCACTACACGATAACCACCGAAACATCTGTATAGTGAAGAAGTTGATGAGTTAATGATACATATAGTCCAGTTATATCAAAAGAACATTACATGAGTCTGCCATACCACTCTTCATTTGCTAATACTGAAATTCAATAAAGTTATCTGGTACTGGCAGTGACTAATTGTATTGTGCGATAGTCTTAAGCAGAACCCAAAACCAGAACTCCTGCAAAAGCCAAAGTTATTAGTTGTATTAGGAAATCTTGTGAAATGCAAATCAACTTTGGTAAATAAGACAAGTCAAATTCTGTAAGTAACAAATAAACACACAAACAGAAGCCAAGATTTATTTATGTATTTTACCAACTAGGAACCACTCCAAGGCAGGGCTACATCGGTCCACCCTTGCAGGGCGAATCCCGTAGTCTTTAAGAGTCTTAAGACCACCCACAACAGGGGCGGATCTAGTATTTATAAGCTTTGGTGTTAAGTATTTTCCAACACTGGGTTAGTTGACTCCACTTACTACTACAAGCAACACATACTGGGTACGTTAAGATATAACCATCACGAGTTGAACACGAAACCTCTCACTGTTTGTCTAAGAAAAAGGAGGCGGCAATCGGCTGGACTATAGTAACGGTGGGAAAAAAGAAGCTATTTTTATAATGGCTGCCAAAACAGCAGAGTTGTGATTCAAAATGGGAACCCAATCACGCTCATATTATGGACATTGGTGGAAAAAAATTCCAAAGACGTCAAAAGCTAATCCAATCCAATCCAAAATGTTGTTTTATCGGTGAAACATTTTGTCGAACAGTTAGTGAGCGACAAAAGAAGAATGACACTTCACTTAATTAACTCGTACCAGAAAACATATCATAGACCCACTTCTTCCCTTATTGAACAAAAGATCACAAGCCCAAATTCTTGCGAACAATGATTTTTGTAGAAGAGGTAGTAAAGTCTTGCAAATTACTAGTAGCAAAGGGTGATTGACTGATTAAAAAAACACAGAGGGCGATTGAAGGCTTTCTACACCGTCGGAAGAAGTAACAGAATAAAACGAATCATTCAATATGCGGATCAGAGAGACGAAGGATTGGACAAAATGGAGCGGGAAACAACGAAATACCCTGTAGCCGCAGTCCCGTTGCCGGAAAATGCAGAGCATTAGACGGGTATGGAGAGAGAGAGAGAGAGAGAGAGAGAGAGAGAGAGAGAGAGAGATTTACTAACTTACTGTTGACCGGAGGCTGGAGCAACCGAGCAAGGGCAGGCGGAGGCCGGCAGCTGCAAACGGCAATCGGAGCCAGATTCTGGCAGATGGACGAGGAAGACAATGGTGATTCGGTGACGAGTAGAACTGAGCCGTGACCTCTGTGGCCGTGTGCCCTCTTTTAGAATCCAGAACACTTAAACCCCAAACTTTTTAAATTAATTCATATTTTAAAAAGAAATCAGGGATTTCAGGGGGTCACTTTACGCCTGTGTGCTCTCTTTAATCCGCCCTGCTCACGCCATTTTAATTTGTAATATAAATTATTTCAAGATAGTATAATAAATATAATAACAGAGATATAATAGTAAAATGAGAAATTTATTATAGATACGTAAATATTTATAAATGTCTTGTTTGAATATTTTTTGATAAAGGAATATCATAGATATAATGATATTCTTACAATTAATAACGATATTTGTAGAAATAAGAAAGGATATGGAAGAAAAACATGATATGAATAGGAGAGAGGTCCAAATTTTATCTTCCCGCAGACACATAAAATTTGGATTCGAATATTATATTCGGGGTCTAAAATTACTAACAAACTTTGAATATATGATAGTTCGGATTATTATATTCGGTGTCTAAATCTTATACCACTCATTTAGCCTCTAACAAACGAAATAGATATCATGTTATGCATTGCGCAGAACAGGGAGCACTGCACCTCAAAATGACGTCATTTTGGAGTGTAAAAAATTGCTTGAAAACTGCTCAAATTTTTGGATATCGTTTTGAGTCTTTTAAAGCGTAACACTAACAGTGCATAGTAGGTATCCGTTGTCCCTAACAAACAGGGCCTACATGTCAACGAGGAATATAAAATTTGAACTATAAATATAATAATTTGGATTGTCATATTCAGAATTTGTTATCGATTTTAAATCCCAAATATTATATTTAGGGTCCATATTTTATCGACCTAAAGGGAGGTAAAATTTAAATACTTATTCCCTTATTCATATTTTATCCTCTTTCATATTCCATTATATTTACCTAAATATAATTATTAATTATAAGAATGTCATCTATATATATCATATCATCTTCCTTGAAAACTAGTCAAACAAATTATTTATAACTATTCACTTATTTATAATAAATTTTCGCTTTTATTATATCCTCCACTTACTATATTTATTATATTTCTTTTATAATTTTCACCGCTAATAAATGGACGAAATTTTCACCACATTTTAATTGCTTTATAGCAACATCTATAATAATTTAATATT
Source organism: Arbutus unedo (assembly GCA_014822125.1). NCBI lineage: Eukaryota > Viridiplantae > Streptophyta > Magnoliopsida > Ericales > Ericaceae > Arbutus > Arbutus unedo. Next base: position 13,129 of record JABCMJ010001845.1, read on the forward strand.
TTATTAATTTATTTTCTAGAATTTAACTCCTTAATAAAGTAGAGTTATAACCTGTTAACTTATATAATTTTAAATTACGTCAGTTACTATGTTAATGGCCTAAATATTCATTAAATAGGAAACTTTACTACCTACAAGGCAATTGCAACGGGTGGTTTACCTATCTATAAAGGTAGCAATTGATATGAATAATGGGATATATATTACTGCTGAGAAATCTAGAAAAGAAAATTACAACAATATTTTATATATAGAAAAGGGTTTTTCTTGATTTTTCCACTGTAATTTCTAAAAGATATTCTATTCTGGGAAATAATTAGTTCGTGAATTTACTTCATTACATAAAAAAAGATTCAAAGATCGTTGTATTTTGAAAAAAAAAAAAATACCGTTCAATCCTATACAGAAATTAGTATATTTTTTCTAAAGAGAATATTTTTGCGTGCTTCGACTGTCTGACAGATTTTTCTTATCTTTCCTCTCCAAATATTTAATTTGCTGTTTTGGTTAATTAATATTTTGTATGAATCTTTAAATCTAATAAAATATCCTCTTGTATTAGAATAATATCCAACAATATCAGCATATTTTCACTTTAAAAGAACTTGCCAACTATTGTACCGAATAACAATCATAAATAAAAACTCAAAATTCAAACTCAACTTTACCTTTTATCATTGACTCTTTTATAGTCTCCCAGGGAAAAAAAAAAAAAAAACCCACTTTTTCATTTTCCTCTCCTCCTTTTGCTTTTTCCTATAAAATCTTATTTAAGAATCCAACGAGGGGATACAAATATTAACAACCATCATTTTTTTTTTCTTTTTTCATAAAGGAGGTATCCGTTCGATTTTAAAATCACCATCAGCTTAATATTGAGTAGTTTTTGAAAAATTAATTTTATTGTTCACTTGCAAAAGTCTCATTTAAAGCTAAAACTTTCGCTTTGTATGAATTGACCTTTAAAAATTGATACTATTTGAGAAATTTCGAATCTAAAATCTAAAAAAAATATATCTCTAAATCTGAAATCTTGATCACAGACCAACCCTTGGAGTTAACCATCACTAAATTAACAACGTATAACAGTTCAGTAATCAAAAGTGATAGCTTGTGAATTTACTCCCTCTTTACGATTTAAGTATAAAGTTTAAAATCTTCAAAATACTATTAATTCTTATAAAATTAGTTCATACAAAATTTTAATTTAACTTTAATTAATTTTTTTGTTAGTGAACGATAAAATAATCCTCTCAAAATTCATCAAAATACAAGCAAATTAATCCGAACAATTTAAGCTATTAAAAAACAAACATTAACAACATATAAGAGAGATTCCTAACTATTGAATTTCAACAAGGTTGAACTACTAAGATAAGTTCTGTCTTTTAAAATTACTAGGAAGGTATTTGTGCACAAGGCGCACTAATAAAGTCATAGTAATAAAGATGTCCACTACAAAATGTATAAAAAATTTTCAAAATAAAAATAATGTAGATAGTAAAATAATAAGCAAATGTGATATTAGTTACTTGTTTAGCTTTCAAAAAATTATTATAGTTCTTTTTCACTTAGTTATATACATATCAAAAGGATAAAATTATGTGTTTTCACTTGAGACCGAGTGTTTGGAAGAAATAAATAGGATTGTCTTGATTATATTAAATTGATATTGACAAATTAATCAAGAAAAATTATTATTTTTACTT
>JABCMJ010001846.1:0-22271 GCA_014822125.1 Arbutus unedo
ATTAAAAATATGATGTCATATCTCTATTTTCGTAACGAGAATCCTTATGAGATAATTTAGGTTCAGATCAGAGCGATTACACCCTATTAGTCTTCACGATGTGAACATGACGAGGCAAGCATGGTTAATTTATTTAATGAATTGTACCTGAAAAAAAAAGAGAGAGAAAGAATTGAAGCCGCACGCAACTGAATTGAATATTGAGTAGTACAAACTTAAAAATATGTGCAATATTAATATATTAAAATGATTCGTATTATATATGTGGCCTCGTGATTTGTTGCTGGGAAAATACAAAAAAAGAAAAATTAATAAACCAATACAATCGTTTTCTTGTTTCTTTTGAAGGTATTCAAATAAAAATGTAGGCAAATTAATTTGAGAAACGAAAGTGTGAGCCTGCTTCGTAACTAATCGCTGGTATTCTGTGTGCAAGGGATGAGAAAGAAAAGAAATATAAGTACTATATAGTTGTTTCAATTATATTTTTACTCTTACGATTCTCTCAAAAGGAAGTCAATTCAAATATATATAGGCAAGATAATAAAAAATAGTCACTTCTGTGTCAAGGTTTTGAGGATGATTTCCTTGATCCTCTACTAATTTCACTTTAGTTTTCTTCTATTCTTTCATTGAAAAGTGAGCTGATTATATAATTACCGTTCACACCGAAAAAAGTATTCTATTTATCAAAATAGTGTGTGTGTGTAAGGCAAGACAACCATTCAACAAGAAAGTCTCGTCAACAAATGAGAAATCACACATTATTGTGGGTTGCACAACAAAATTGAGCTAGCGAATCATAGTAGACGTTAGATTTTCTAAGCCCGACCCTTTTTCTTTTACTTGTTTGGGTCAGAAATGATTTAAGCCTTTAGGCACGTTTGGTTCAACAAAATGAACATTTTAATCAAATGATTATTATATTAGAATAACTACTTTTATGTTTGGTTCATCAACAAGTTAAAGAATACTCATTCCAAATGAATTCACCATTCACCTGAATAAAGGAACAATAATTAACTAGGATAACTAAGTAATTGCGATGCGCTCCATTCCTTTTTAATGATTGATGACACGCTGTCTCACCAAAATTATTATTTTCATACCAAAATTCATTATTCTAATAATTATTTTTATGCTTGGCATGGCTCATCAATAAATTAAAGAATACTACTCATTCCAAATAAATTCACCATTCACCTAAATAAAAGAACGATAGTTACATAGAAAAACTAAGTAATTGTGATGCCATTCTTTAATTTCACTAAAATTACGATTGCATGTCCTGCAAAAATTACTATTTTTATACCAAAATTCGTTACTGTAACACCAACAATATTTCTTTCACACCAAAAATCACTAATACCAAATTAAAGTCACTACTTCCACACCAATATTCACTAGTGGCACACCAAAATTTCATGTTTATATTCTCACACCAAAAGTTACTACTTCCATAACAAAATTCATGGTTGCCTCATTAATTCATGATGTGTATATTAATATAATGAAGCTAAAATAAAAATGCGATGGCTAAGCACTGCTAAAATCAAAAATAAAAATATATATTCCAATCTCATTCTTTTTTTAATTTAATTCTCACCCCAATTCTGTTATTATGTTCATTAGATTCAAGACACCCTAATGTGGAATAAATGATCGAGGAAAAGAAAAATACGTGTACCTTGAATGTGGGACCCTTTTAAAAACATGTCTTTGGGTCGTAATGTTTGGTGAGGGATATGAGCCTATACTATTTGGGCCAGAAGCCCAATAGAGGAGTAGAATTTGGATCCATGAGAGGGTTATGGGGGAAGGGACAGATAATCTCTCCGGTTCCTCCTCCAAATTGAACGGTTAACAACGTTACTCACACTTTATAAATTATCTCATTTTATACTCTTTGTTTAGGTGGCAAAATCTACTTCACTTATTTGAACACTTCATGACTGTTTGTCACCTAAACATGTGGTATAAGATGAAGTAATTTGTAGAGTGTCATTAACTTTATTGGAGAATAAAAGGAATCTAGTGGCATGTTGTGCAACCCTGCACATCAGCTCTCCTTGCACACCAATAGGACGTAATTTAGTATTCAAAGGCACCGTTTTATTTTATGTTGTGAGGAGTGTGTTTGGCTGAAATTTTATAAACGTTACGGTAAATTTAACAAATGTAATAGAGTTAGGTTATATTTGGACTACGATAATTATTGGATAATTTTTTGTTCTTATTTTTTTCTACTTTTTCGTTTTGCGTCAATTTTTTATGGTTATTGGTTCGTCTCAACGATATATTTTAAAAAATTATAAAAATATTTTGAAAAATTAAAAAAATAGAAAATAAAAAAAAAGTTAAAATAACATCCATTTGAACTTTTTTTTTATTTTTAATAAAAAATTAATTTCATACTTTTAAAATTTTTTTTTGCTGAGACGAATCAATAAACTAAAAAACAAATGCCACAACATATTTAAATTATGTTAGTATATAATGAAATTGTTCTATGAAGGACTTTGATGGTAAATGGGATGCTCTCTATTGAGTTAAAAATAATATTATCTCTTATTTTTTTATATCTTAAATTTAAAATCTCTCAATTTTTAAATGAAAAATTGATTCAAAACTTTTACTTAGATTTTAATCAAGCTTTCCGTATATATCAAATTTAAAAAAAAAATTATGTAGACGAATATGAATTATCTCAAACAATTTAAGTTAAAGAAAAATAAAAAGAGTCTTAAAATCATGGCATGAAATGTCTGTTAACTCTCGTTGTGACCTAGGAAACAAAAATGTGGATCTTCAGTCAAAGATTATATAAAATATATAGATAACTACACATTAATTGCAATATCAGTTACTCATTGATAAAGGAATCTCATTATTGCAGGAGTTTTCACATTGCATAGGTCGCCAAAATATACTCAAGATTGCGTTGAGTGCCCCCCTGCCACATTAATGGACTATAAAAAGCCACCACGTCCACAAATTATCACCGCTGCTTTTTGACACAAAAATTTTATGTATTCGAAACTGTTAAATATATGTGCATATAGTTTTTAATAATTTATAGGTTTTATGTACATTCAATGATTCTAGACATGTCTATGTCCGGATACAATGACAAATTTAGTGTAGGCACATGCCGGCGTGAATTGTCTTTTTTTTTTATAGGTATATTTTTTGGGATGAGTGGATTCTAACATGTGGTTTAAATTTTATTTTAAAATTTTGAATTCACAGTTAATCTCAAAAAAAAAATTTAAGTCAATAGTAAATTTTTAAATTTTTTTTGAAAATAAAATCTAAAAACAATGTTTGAAAGGAGTTTAAATTAGTGATGTCGGTCACTTTTTTTTATGTAAAGGTAGCAAAAGGGGCATATTATTGTGTTATTCTTTTTACTTTTGTCACTGTCACATTAAAAAAATGATCAATACTGCTCATTTAAATCTCTTCCGGTCCTGTTCTCTGAATTTTATTTCTAAAAAAATTCTAAAAAATTACTGTTTGCTTTACAAAAATATTTCGCAAGATGAAAACCCGTCGAGGTCAATTATAAAAAAATTTAGGAAAGAATGTTTTATTTTTTGTGTTTATGTTTCTAAGCTTTTGAAATATTTTTATGTTAAAAGTTTTTACTTGATGGTGAATATTTAAACTAAATTTGTTTTTATTATATTATAGTGTGACTGTGAGAAATTTTTTTAAGTTTATTCTAAATAAGTAACTCTCCTGTATGAAATTTCTGAATCCGCCGATGTCCAAATATGTTGAAACATTTGTATTCCTAGCATTACTCTTTTAGAACAAGTACGCGCAAATATTTTTATACAAATGTTTACACACTCGAATAGAGTATAGGGACTTACACACATACTAAATAGTGCAAGTGTTGTACCACAAATACTAAACTTATTTGTGTACCCTATATTTTACTTAGATTATTACTTATTAATATTTGAGGAACACGAGAGATAGGGTGTAGATATATAGAATTAGAAAATTAGTAGGGTGGAAACCATGGATATATCTTCATTTACCACAGGAGAAAAAGAAAAAGAAAAAGAAAAAGAGTGACTTGAACAAATGTGATTGGTTCTTGTTTATTCAGATTTCGTTTGGAATGTTTAAAAATTAAGTATCTTTTTAAACCTTTTAGATACAAAATAATCTTAAATGGTTAATTTTTGGGGACTACAATTAATCCATTTTTTTATAAAAATGTCAAGCTAAAAATAGCTAATTTGTTTATGCTAGCTCTTTTTTTGGACATCTATCAAGTACCCATTGAGCAAACATGCCAAAAATATAAAATTTCAACATATTTTTTTATAATTTTATTAAATTTCACATGCCCACTTTTTATATGCTTGGGCACACTTTTGCCTTTTTTTGTTCCACCATTTAAGCTGTTCATGCTTGAAATGTTTTAAAGAAGTATTTATTTATTTATTCAGACCAGTAATACTAGATTTTTTTTAGCAAAGTCAACATTTTTGTTTTCTATCTCAGTCAGAAAAGATTTATGAGTGGTTTGAATCACTGTTTCATAATGTTCTAATATTTTCCATCAATATAGATTTATGTAAAATTTTATATTAAAATATATAAATTCCACTTAAATATATTGTGATGTACTCATTGACCCGCTTATTGCGACATAATGAGCCACATATATCTTTAACTGGGTCCACATCCACAGGATCATCCCTCCCTTCATTCATTTGCTAAAATTATATGAAAAGGACTTGAAGAGGTCGAATCGCAATCAAGTGCTTTTGGATGTACTGAACCCCGCAGACAAGTAATTCTCCTGGGATCATCAAGTGTGACTGCTGTTAATTTTTTTTTTTTTCTCTCATCACATATTATTGCAAAGATTTATATATTTTACTTTAGTTTTATAATATTATATAATCTTGAAGAGATTTAAAACACGTGATTGTGATCAAGAGTACTAAATAATATTTTCCTACAAATTGAATTCTAAGATCACACAAGATTTTAAATATTTCACTTTAATTTATAATATTATACAATGTTGAAGAGATTTAAAATATTATGTGATCTTGAATAAAATTTATACAATTTCACACTAATATATATTAAAAGAGAATTTTTTTTTTTAATGTAACATAAAAAACTCCACCTCAGCGACGGGGCAGATCTATAGATTTTGATTTGGTGAGGGTTCAGATTCAATACCCAACTTCTTTTTTCCGGAGGAGAATGTGTTAGAAATTGCTTAGGGGTTTTTTTTAAAAAAAAAATCTCGATCAATCTAGGGTGCCACGTCTACGTTCTACAGAATTAAGCAGAGACTATGGTGGTACACGTGACCACACAATAGCATTATTCTCCATTGGGTAGTTTAAAGGGAAGGCTGAGCTCAGTTCCGATTTTCTTCTTCTTGGTTTCTGACAGTTTCGGCTCTGTTTTCCCGGTGAGGTTGTCGCCGGATATCCCTCCGACGGACACCGACTAACCTCAGTCTTAAGGTTATACCTCTTTACACACACTCGCAGTTTTCGATTCTAGGCACCGGGCCTCATTTTGTCACTGTCGTCGTTTCAATTTCACCAGCACTTGGTTTGATCATCTCTCTCTCTCTCTCTCTAATCGATTATTCAATGCATTTTTTTATTTGTTTATACGTTTATATAAGTACATTTATTCGATTCTTAATTCATTTCTAGTACTGAACTGAATTCTTTTTTACATGGTTTTCGCTTACTAGGTTTTGTCTTGTTGTTTCTAGATTGATTTTGTGGCGTTTCGCATGGTTTGTGGCAATGCCTTGCGGAGGCCAAACAGCGTCGTGAAGTTATTTAGCGGTTGTAGTGCTGAAGGAGCTGAACGGATCGTGAGGGGTCGATTTCGTCATCTAGTGAGTGAGCTGACTTATTAAGTTCATTTGGATCAGAAGGAAGTGGGGGATTCACACCGGCGTGAAAAATGGTGGGATTTCCATGCAAATACTTTGTTGTTTTGGGATTTTATTTGTTTGTCTCTTGGATGTTACGTTATTTTGCTAGATTGCTTGAGCAATGGTGATATACGTGTTAAGTTTTTTTACTGTGTATGCTATTTTACTGTTGTTTGCATTGTGTTTTTAGCAGTTTGCTTGGTAGAAGAGGTATATACTTGCATTGATCTCTGTCTTTGAACGATCATAGGTTACCAAAAGGTTAAATCTATTTATGGAAAATTTTGGAACCTTACATCGTCTTTGTTAAAAGCTCATTGGTTTAATGACTACTCTAGTGTGGAAAGCCCAAAGTGTTCTAAGTTTTTTTGTTTTCGTTTTTGGGTTACATTACGAGATTGCTTTGCCGCGTCAATATGGTTGGTGACTACTAGCAACCTTATAGACAGATGGAAATCTGAGAAGGAAAAACTATTACTCCTGAATATACTCAGAGACCAAAATGATTTGGAAGTGGCATTTTGAAAAATTAAGCCACTTTAATGGGCCGTTGCCTTAAAAGCTTCTAGTTGCTGCTTCTTGACTGGTTAACTCCCATTTTGATGATCCTGAACTACCATCCTCATCCCTAGGAAGGGTTTTGCTGGAACTCGATTCTTTGGATTATTGACTTTCAAAAGATAGTTTTAGTTAGAAAATAGATGAAGAGGACCAATCACTAGCCTGCCGAGCTTAACAAGGAATGTGCACATCAAGCACCGAGCAAGAGAGATGGCTAGACAGTTGGACAAAAAGTTTTTTAAGGATGGTAGTGCGGATGCACTGAGCAATGGAAGCAAAGGAAAAATCTAGACTTTCCTTGGCATTGCTTACTGGTTTTGGTATAAGTTTCTTTTCGCATGACAGTACTCAATTAAAAAAATTTCTTGTCCTTGTATTTAGTGGTAATGTGCCTTGTGAATGTATACCTAATCTTTTAGGTTTTAAATAATGTTGTGAGGACTCTCTTCATGTTGTCTTGCATTAGGCGATGATAGGGCCACGAAGATTGTGCTAAACTCTGTGTGTGTGTGCGTGTGTGGTGGTGGGTGTTGGGGGGGGGGGGGGGGGGGGGGATTGGTGTGGGGGTGTGTTGAATAACTTGTCTGTTTGAGGTGCTTTTCTATTCTTTCGTTATCAATATCCAATAAAGTAGGTGAGAGCTAGTAACACAAGCAAACTGTTTGCGCAATCTGCGTAACTAGTAACTTTCATTTGTATACAGTTGAACCTGCTCATTGGAATGTCTTGGTTTTAATTTTGTTACAACTATGTTCATCTACTAGATTAGTTTTTGTTTTGAAACAAGAGTAAGGTTATCCTGGATGAAAGTAATTTCTTTGAAATGACCTAAAGAATAGGTGGCAAAAAAAGGCAAGATCAATATGAACTTGACTATATATACCCTTTCCATGGAATATGCGACAAAGATTTTCTAAATAAGATTAAAAGTTCCCTTTTGGTTAACTGCGTGCGCAAAATAAACCTCTACAATGGCACAATTTCCAATTGTTTCCAAGGGGCTTCTTAGTCATCTGAATCAAAGGCTCTAAATCAATATTGTGTGGACTGCTGCAATGGCAGCTATTTGAGCCCTCTATTATTTTGGCTACAGTGGTGAAAGTGCTTCTTTATCGGAATTCTATTTTCTAAGAGGGTGAAGTTATTGCACCATGGGGTTGCTAGGAAGCTTAGGAGCTCGATCTTCTGATTCTTCTATATGTTCAATTTTCCCTGGGGTTATCCATTCCAGTCTCTCTTATTGATTTGATGAGTCTCCTGGTTGCTGTTGGAAAGTAGCACCCTATGGTAGAAGCTTACATCTTTGATGAGATATTCAGGTTTATGGATTGAAGTGCATCATGCTTATTTTCTTTTACTGTTGGGTGATAGGGAAGCTGCTTGTTGCTTAGTGTTATTTTGTTGATTATGAAGGAGATTTGAGCTAAATTGATGAACATTACTTTTGTCTCTCTGTGTTATTCCCTCTTTTGTACATGTTACCTCTCTGGTGCATAATAACTTCATTAAAAAATTGTTAGCAGATTTCTAGGGTGGTGACGCGTTAATTATATGGAATATAATACAACAATGTATTGATTTGGTTCTGTAAATCATCATGGCCTTGAAGTTGAAACGATTTTCCCATTGCTTATCGTTTAAAATTTCCTCATCTCGGGCCTTTTGTGTCTTGATAATTTCCCTTTATTGTAGGGAACATGATCTGCCATTCTCTTCGACTTGCATAAGAAGTTTGGAGTTTACCCACATTGAATTTGATAGTCATGACGAAGTCAGTATTAGAACAATCATCCGAAGAGAAAGAACCTTGAATTGATTTGGATTTTGTGTCATGAGGCTCACGACTCTTTGTTTATTCACGTGTTCAGTTGTCTTTGGTTGTGATAGCATCGTCACATTGTCGCGTAACTTTTTGGGGATTCTTGGCCTTAATAAAATTGAAAATTTTCAGGTCCCTTTCTTTGTGACAAAACACGTCTTCTTTTGCTCCTGTGATTTCTTCTAAACTAGCACTTTGACCTACTTGAGGTGTATTTGGCTTGTCAAGTAATTCTGTTTTCTGCTTTCAATTTCTTGTTCACCATTTTGGATGAGTTTGAGTGTTAGACTTGTTCTAGAACTTTATGCTCGCTTGATTTTGATTCTATGTTTGGCATGCAATCGTGCTGGGTTTTGTTGGGCAAGTACACTGCCTATTGTTTCCTTTTCTTTTCTAGAATGCATGCCCAATCAAGTACTTTGTGCACTTTTTGGACTAATTGGATTCGTAAATATATCTTCCTGATCCTATTGATCAGATAGCAGATGGCTTAAACGGTTTGACAGAACAACCAGTGCGATGAAAGGGTGGTAAAGGGCAAGGAAGTTGATGGTTAAAGATAAGAGAACAGGATACAAAAAATTGTACACGATTAGTTGCACCTTAATTTGTACAGAAAATTGTTTACACCTAAAACAAAGAGGACTGGGGAATCACATCTAGGTTTTTATGCCAAAAAGATGCATCACAGTCCAAGACCAAGGTGATTTCTGCGAAACTGTAGGCTTTAAGAACGATTTACAACACCGTAACTGTCAGACAAAGCAAAGAGCTTACCCTGTCATCGCCAACTCTTACAAATATCTTCATCATGAAGATGTTTTCTGAAACTTCTAGGAAATCGCTGCTGCCCTGGTCATTATGAAGTTATTTTCAGAAACTTTTTAGAAATCATAGATTATTTCTTAAAGTACAACACGTGGATATATTTCACTACAGAAAAGCATCTCATCATGAGTCCAAATAAACTTCTGCATATAAATCTCAGCTGTGAATTTGGGCCAAACAATAATTTCCCAAGAGCAGCTAATACCATACAGTGCTATAAACAGACATATAGTCAAGGTTGGAATTAGATTCTTCACCACCTCCTTTTTTATTTTTGCTCGGGATCATATCTGGGAATGCTGGTAAAGTGTTCACATGCTTTAAGGTGCATTAAAAATCTTCAAAATGCAGTTGGTAGGAATGTGGTACTTCTTTTCCCCTTTGGGAGAGGTTGGAGGATTGCATTGTTGCCCTCTTTTTCTTTCGGATGCCAACTGCACCATGTTGGATATGTTGCTCTGCGTGAAAATCAATTCTACTGGCAGACAACTTTGTTTTCTGTTCCAATACTATTCGTTGTTCTATGATCTAGAAACTTCTGTTACTCAGTTTTCCAGCATTTCGTACTTATATCTTTTTGGAAGTCTTTTCAGAATAAGAGCTTTGGGATGCCAAGGGATGCAGAGTGTTTAACTGACGGAGATCTAAGTTATGATGCTTCATCAAGAGTTGAACCAAAGCGTGCTCAACAGTGGTTTATGGATCCGTCCGAACCAGAGCTATTCTGCAACAAGAAGCATGCATTAGAAGGTGTTGGCAGCAGACCAATGTCAGGAAGTCCGAATGCAAACATTTCTTTATGGGAAAACAATTTGAGTTTTCCATCAGTCTCAGGGCAGTTTACGGATCGCCTATTTGGCTCTGAAACTGCAAGAACCTTCAACCTTGTTGATAGAAGCATTCCGGCTGTTGGTGCAGGAAATTTAAATCTGGAAATAAAGGGATTTGAGGATCAGTTTGGAAGCAATTCCTCGGTTGGTTTATCTATGTCGCATACAATCGAAGATCCCTCGTCATGTCTCAGTTATGGTGGAATTAGAAAAGTTAAAGTCAATCAAGTCAGGGACTCTGAGAACGGTATGTCTGTATCAATTGGGCCCTCCTATACTAGGGAAGATAACAATAGTATTTCAATTCGGGCTGCATATAATAAGACCAATAACAATATTACCGTTCATCCAACATATGGTGGAAATCAGCGTACCATTTTGATGGGCCCTACCTCTAACAGGGCAGATAACAACTTTGTTTCAATGGGCCAAACATTCGACAAAGGAGATGCCAGTTTCATGCTAATGGGTCAAAATTATAACTATGGAGATGATAATATCTTACCAATGAATCAGCCCTTTGACAAGAGGAATGGAGGTTTCATACAAATGGGTCATCAATATGAGAAAGGAAATGGCCATACCGCATCTGCTGTTCCTTTTTACAACAAGGAGCCAGAGAATTTCATTCCGATGTGTTCTGCCTATGACAAAACCAATGAAATTTTCACTTCAGTTGGTCCCTCTTATGGTGATAACATATTATCCATGGGTCCAAGTTCTAACAAGGCAGGCACAGGCGTTGTATCTATGGGTGCCACCTATGCCAATGAAAATTCTAGCATTCTATCGATGGGACAGAACTACAACAAGGGTGGGAGCAGCACTATATCTTTTGGAGGTTTCCAAGATGAACCCAAAACAAATCCATCTGGTGGAATCATTAGTGCCTACGACTTGTTGACAAGTCAACCCTCTGCTCAAACTTCGAACGCACTAGGACTGGATGATTCAGTTGAGCATAGTACGAGTTTAGTTGCAAGTGTTGGTCCTGGAGTAACTTCTAAAAGTAGTGCCACCCCAAAGAATAAGGAGCCAAAGCCCCCCAAAAATGTTCCTCCCAACAACTTCCCTTCAAATGTCAAAAGCTTGTTATCAACCGGTATGTTTGATGGAGTTCCTGTGAAGTATGTATCCTGGTCACGGGAGGTGAGTTTTAGTTCTGTTCTGTTCTCAGTACTAGAGGTTAGTTCCAATTATCATGACATGTGTTTAATTTGTATGCTTCCAGAAAAATCTCAAAGGAATCATTAAAGGGACTGGTTATTTGTGTGGGTGCAACGACTGCAAGTTCTCCAAGGTAAGTGGTGGTACTATGTTTTACTTCATTGTTCTCGGAGGTGAGTTCGCTAAAGAGTTTTCCAACTGGTCATTCCAATTGCTATAATCAGGTTCTTAATGCTTATGAACTGGAGCGTCATGCTGGTTGTAAGACCAAGCACCCAAATAATCACATTTACTTTGAGAATGGAAAGACCATCTATGCAGTAGCCCAAGAGCTGAAGAGTACCCCCCAAGAGATGCTGTTTGAAGTAATTCAAAATGTGACTGGATCCACAATAAATCAGACAAACTTCTGTATTTGGAAAGGTGATTCTATGTATTCAGTTTGAGTAACCGTACCTTTAATCAAGATGAGATGTTATTATTTGTGATTGTTTTCTTAATTTAATGAGTTTTCTTAGATGTTGTATAATCTATCTTTTGGTTTTTTTCAGTTTTTTTCTCACATGTTTTAAATGTTTATTCTTCTCAGCATCATTTCAAGCTGCAACCCGCGAACTTCAGCGTATCTATGGGAAGGAGGAAGTGATCATGCCATCTTGATTTGTGAGCTTTTGCCTTCCATATCTTTGTGAATATGTGGTTGTCACAGTGAACTTGTGAATTTGGTTTGGAAATGTTAGGGTACGTTAGACGGACGGACGGACTATTTCCTTCTACATTTTGCTTTTGAGCTTTTCTTTACAGATGTCAACTTGGTAGTGTTTTTGTTTTCGGACCAAAGTTTCTTGATTTTACAGTTCAGTACGCCTTTTGAATTCCCCCCCTATCATCCACTATTCGATTGATTAAAAAATTCCCTTTTTTGAGACTCGTGAAAGTTCTTTGTTAAATAGAGTTATTATATATGGAAGAACTTTAAGAGGTTATCAATCTCCTTTCCATTTTCTAAATAACAAACACCCATATATGCTTTCTCGCCAAAGTCTCATAAACAGCTAAAATTAACAAAACATTCAATTATACATCCCCTACTTGTTAAGAATTCTTCAATGAAACTCCTTCCGTAACATTTCAAAACCCAAAACCGATTCCATTTCATTTTCACAAAGACTAATGAGAATTGGTTTCTGTTTTGGTGGACAAATTATCTTTAAGAAGATGCTTTTTTATTTTTATTTTTTATTTATTTTTATGAACTTGTATCGCCTCTTAATTTAGGAAAGAGGGAATTTGTGAAGTTTGATTTCGCTTTCGATGCTCATTTTGTTAAGACAATAATTATGACGGTGTTTGATCTTTGAGTAAACCACATAAAAATCTCTCTATTGTTAGTATCTAATACTCTTCTTCATTTTAATACATATTAAAACTTGTGCAAGTCGTAAACGCACCTAATTGTATGTTTAGAGAATCACATAAAGATTTTTATCTTGGTTCTTTGTATTTGCAGTCCTTTTTTTAATTGTGTGTGTGGTTTTGAGCAATTCCACAACAATGACCTCTCTCTCTCTCTCTTTGCCCTTGCCTGAGAATTCGAATGGGTCCGCTATTCATTGGACTGCCCTTCAATTCGTAAGGGGGAGACAGACGATACAGCCTGCGTGAGAGATCATGGCCAGCTTGTAATTGGGCCCTTTGGAGACCTCGTGCAAATTTCACAAATCTAACTACTTCTCCATGTGGTTGATTGATTCATGCTAATATTGATACAAATCTTGAACTAAGATTGCTCGTGGATGATGTCAAAATAGCACGTCGGGTTATTTTTTGAAAGTATTAAAAATATAGGATTAAAGGTGAGAATCTCCAGAATAATACACCGGATTATATGTGATAGGGAATTAGTTATTCTATGTTTGATTGGGTGAGATAAAAAATGTGATGAAGAATAGAGAATTATTTTTTACCATTGGATATAGATAAATAATCTTAAAAGGTCTGGATTAACTAATAATACCACACCAAGATGGTATTGATTAATCTCCATATTGAGCATTAAAGGAGGCAAATAATTTCACGAAGCAAACGTTAGAATAATAAACATGTGGGGTCATATATTTCCCAATATCATGGTACCACGTATTCGATTTTTAATTAAAATTTTTATAGCCCGCATAAATATACATCTAATACACAATCTCATAGTGTAAGATACACAGTATCATGAGCAATCTAGTACTGTTTAATCACACCATTCTTAGTTCCGTCCCACTATTAATCCGAGTATATTACATTTTCTATAAAAGTTCGTTTGTTTCGCCGGATTAAATTAGAAAGATTATTATTTTCTGGAGTGATTTTTTTTTGTGCTCAGACTATTTTAGTGTAATACCATAAATTCTATATTTGGATATTCACTGGATTAAATGAATGATTCAAATAAATAATTATAATACCGTGTAATTGTATTAACAAAAAATCTATTCTTGAAATTTCATCATATGCACAAGCTAATTAATAAGAGCAAGTATCGACATACCGTTATTTGCATAAGTACATTATTATCATGTGACTAATATTATAAAGTGAATTAAAATTTATGCAATCCAATCCAAAATATAAAAATCTTATTTGCGGGAGAAAATAAAAAATAAAAGAATGTTTACTATTGTTAATTATTTTACTTATAAAAATAAGAAACTCGATAAGATAGGAGGGGGAGGGTAAGTTTTTATACCGTATTTTTTCTACTAGTATTTTTCTTGAAGGTCTAATGACATGAATGAAAATGTAATAAATAAAGAATCTTTTCTACGTGGAATGAACCATTTTAAGGGTAATTAAGACTTTTCCATGCCAATCCCACCCACTTCATTATCCCGGATAAGAGCTCCCACTTTTCCCCTGGGAATCAATAGGCCTGATCATGATGGATTAGTCCACTAAAAAACATGAGATTACAGCCATCTGGGTATCATTAGTTCAATCTCACGATTTAATCCCATTCGAGAACAAGCCCTAAAATTTGTATATTTTTTACAATGAATCCCGTCAAATAAACGAGTCCATATAACAAGATAGTTTTAAGGAGGGTTGAGTAAGAATCCCTAGTTTGCTGGGACATCTGAGGAAGTGGCGGCACAGTACAGTAAAACCAATGAAAGGAATTCAAATAACTCTACTGTTTTGTTGCTTCAAAACCAGCACATACAATGCAGCTCTGAAACTGGTGCGTGCATCTTCCTGAGAAACCTTTAATAAGTTCCAAGAAATCAAAGCGAACTTTATTAAATCATATATTCGATGCACTTCAAATCCTCCAACCGAAAATGTAATTTGAGAGAAATCCCAAAGAATTCCATTTTTCATTCTGATGTTAATAACACTTGCAGAAGAATGAATTCCGTAACCATCAAATTTATTCATAGACACATCCATTCTAATTTTATTCCTAGTCCTAGACACATTCATTTCGAATTTTATTCCTACATACGTGCAACTATAAGATGTATATATCATATTTATCTGGAAGCATCAACTCCAGATTACATGACCGAAACAGAACAAAACAAAAAGCACCCAGTGTCTTTGCTAAAGAACAGAATAGATATTTACTGTTGAATTTTCAGACTGCCGTGACATGAATCTTCCATTTATCACCAATCAGACGATATGTGTATCTTTTTTATGTACACTGGAAGGCCTCACAATGGATAACTGATAGGTTCAGGCTGCATAGCTTTCTGAACCAGTTCCGTCTGTTCCTTCACATGCATCTGATAGAACCCGGTGGCTGTGGCAGCAGAAGGGGCCCGCCCAACATATTTCACATCATCCAAAGAGCCCTTTCCCAGTGCTCTCATTGCAGTGCCAAGGCGCGGTGCTATGTAATTATAACCACCCATGTTCATTGGCTCTTCCTGGCACCAAACAATTTCCGCATCTGAAAGAACCACAACAAACTGAGTAACATGATAACATGATATCAGAAAAAATAGAGCACGTAGAGAGACAAAGTAGGATCATGATTACAGGAACATTAACAGTCTGTTTGGTTTGAATGATTTTGCAAGAAATTTTGAAGAACAAAATCGACTCTTGTTTGGATTATGGGAATGATGAGGAAGAAACTGTGAACTTTTGTTTCTCAACAAAAATTGTGAGATTTGGTGAGGAATGATGGGAAGCTAAAATGATTTACCTGAGATTTCCCAACAAGACACGGGAAGAAGAACAAATATCATCTACATCCTAAGTCACATGACTTGCTTTCTTACTTATCCAAACATGATTGTGAGAAAAACTTTTCTTTTCTTTTTTCACCTACATGACAAATCACCAATGCTTCCCTTTTTTCCTTTGGGTGGGGCATCATTTTTTTCCTCACCTAGTTGACCATACAGATTCTAATGGTAAGTCAGTTGCATTTTAGGAATACATACTTGGATATCGCTTCAGCTCACGCTGGATAAGGTCATAAGGGAAGGGGCAAAGTTGTTCCACCCTACATATTGCAATGTCCTGGCCATTGGCTTTCTTCCTCCCCTCATCGAGCTCATAATAAACCTGCAGAATGGTATGAAAGAATAACTCGGTATAATTCAATTCATCAGCAAAACAACCCACAGAAATCAAAACCGAACAGAAAAATATGATCTTGATCTTGCAATGCATCAAAAATACATAATCTCATTTTCTCATCATTTCTCAGCGGCAGTGTTCGCATAGTGCTTATGTAGTACCCACAGATCCACACGCACAACAGTTCTGCGGGGTGGAATACGAACTGGATTCAGTTATAGCAGATTCTAAACAATAACATATGTTCAAGCACTAGAAGATGATGTTGGAGGAAAGCACAACAAAATAAAACAAAACAAAAAGCGAGAAAGAAAAACAGCAAAGAAAAGTATAACCAACCTTTCCGGAACAAAGAATTAAGCGTCTGATACCCTCCTCGAGATTTGAGTGGTCATTCTGGTCCTTTATGAGACGCTTAAATCTGGTCCCCTGTTTGTCAAAACCTGGATGGCCTTGGACA
This sequence comes from Arbutus unedo, assembly GCA_014822125.1. Classification (NCBI taxonomy): domain Eukaryota; kingdom Viridiplantae; phylum Streptophyta; class Magnoliopsida; order Ericales; family Ericaceae; genus Arbutus; species Arbutus unedo. The sequence goes on from JABCMJ010001846.1 coordinate 16,182, forward strand.
TCATCAAATTCAGAAAGATACGATTTGCAGTCCTTGTGTCGAAGCAAGTTCTTTGGGGACATCACAATGAGAGGCTTGCGGAATTCCCTGTGTATCTGGAAGATGAAGACACAATATACAGAAGAAAAAGGTTAGGTACAAGAAACAATACTTGAGAAAAAGAAAATTGTTAAAACAAGCTTTAAATAAAAATAAGTTAGATGCACTCACTTGACGCCGCAGAACATGAAAATAATTTGCAGGAGTTGTCACATTTACAACTTGCCAATTGCATTCTTGGATCTGCTTTCGAAGTGTTGGATCCATCTCCGGTATAACATAAGGATTATCATCACTCATCTGCCATCAGATTTATTTGAAGGTTCATTACTGCAACAGGATTTAAAGCCAAATTCCAGTTGAACAATGAATGGTACCCTTGGCAAGGTGAGAATCAGATAAGATGAAATTTTCAAGGGTCATGGTGGTGAAAATTTATCATGGTCTCCTCTAGTCGATCTCGTTGGCTTTCAACGGTCATTTCTGTGATTGGTTAGCAGTTTTCTCAGGTCATTTTACTAGATTTGTTCGCAATCAGCTATGTTGAGTCCCCAAAACACCCCAGCACAACCCAACTTCCCCCCCAACCCACAGAGAGGAAAAACGCACACATCAAAAGAAAGAAGTAACATGAAAGGAAAAGCAAATTGTAGGATTGTTTTGGAAAAATTATTCCCTTTAGAGCTGATGTCTTCTCAAAATTCCCCTAAATTAGGTTTCAGGGAAATAAGAATGAGATGATGTAACTGAATTATGCCAGGGAAATGCAGGATGAAGTCTACTCATTAATTAATCACGGATGCAGCCTGGAACTCCCTTCCAGAACACTGTAGTAGTAAACCAAAGACTAAATACTACGGAGAAACATTACTAACTAACCTGAAGGAAACGCTCCAGACGTGCACTCGAGTGTTCAGGCCCTTGGCCATCATAACCATGAGGTAGCAAGACAACAAGCCCAATTTGGCGCAACCACTTTGACTCCCCACTGCTCACAAACTGATCGAAAATCACCTGAGCTCCATTAGCAAAATCTCCAAATTGGGCTTCCCACAACACCAATGCATTTGGATTTTCCATTGAATAACCCAATTCAAATCCCAGAACACCAAACTCAGAAAGAGAGCTGGAAGAAAAACACAGACGGCTCTTAAATAACAGAAAACCTTGTCAAAGAGACTCCACTGTTAGGAAGTATGCAATAGTAGACTTCATTAAAGAGTGCAGAATGGTTGAAATTAAATGAAAGAATAAATTTCTATGCAACATTAGCAGTGCACGAAAAGAGAGGGTTGAACTCCAGATCAAACAAAAAAATCTGAACTCAAGGGTCGCAAAATACACAGCATGCAGGATTGGGGCTCAGACTGTTCGAAAGCTTGATACTTTGTTGGGCCCAATTTCCTAGCAACTGAAGCTTTTGGGAGAACTACTTATCTAACATGGAATTAGAGCTCATATTGGGGAGGTCTTGTGCTCAAGTCTCTTCATTTACATTGGTTTTTCATTAGATGAAATGGAACAAAAAGATGGTGTTTCAAGTGAAAGAGGGTATCGAAGAGTTTGATATACATTGTAGTCAGTTTCCTAACAGCGTAAGCTTTTGGAACAATTGGTGATTGGAAACAAACAGCTCTAGATCTAAACCTATACTATCATTATATGATATCAGCAGCACTAAGGTGCAGTTGAGGCACATTAGTTTTTTTGGTTAATGCAACTTTATGTTATCAAGAATGAAGTACATGCTTATAAGGTACTGTAAAAAACAAGAGCATGTACGTAACGGGCAGAAGTGGTATTGGGTGAGCAGGCCATTGCTTCATCCAATGTTTCACGAATGGATCGGATGTTGCTCATTTACTCATACAGAAATTATTATGTGACACGTGGCCATGTGTAACATAGGCAACATCTTGAAATGTGCAATTTATAATCAACCATGGAGTTGTTACACAGTTTCTCATGCGCCTTAGGGCATGACTACCTAGTTCCTAAGGTTAATAGTATTGTAATTCTCATAGATACAGCTATAGAAGTTCATTTTGTGTGGGCTAGGCAAGTTGTCTCACATGGGGTGGGTGGGTTACACACATGGATAGGAGCCATACACCCCATGTGAGAGAGCTTTTGTAAGGGCATGTTTAAGGTGGGTGGGTTACACACATGGATTGGACCCAAACACCCCATGCAAGAGAGCTTTTGTAAGGGCGTGTTTAAGTGTGCACGGTCGAGGTTTTGGCTGTCTCCTCTGTAGGAGGTGGTGTATTCGGGTGTCTTGAGCTTCACATGGTTGAGTCAAGCTTAAAACCAAACACGATTCCTATCTTGAGTTGACAACAGTGAATATCCTCTTTTTTTGGTGATAAAATGCTTAATTAACACAGAGAATGACTGATAGGGTAGAAATGACACCAAAACTTACCTGTTGCTAACAGTAAACATCTCCTCATCTTGGTTCATGATAACATGATCCACTGACAACACTCCTGACCACTCAACCTAACATGATTACCTTCTACCAACAATGTAGCAAAAGCAAGAGCTTCTGCAACCGCCCAGTCAACCCCTTCCCCGGTTTCAATCATCTTAGCCCGGTCACCAAAAATCTTCTTCACTGCTCTGTGAGGCCTAAAATTATCTGGGAGGGTTGTGATTGCTTTGCCAACACTGTTCAAAATCTCTGGCTTGACGCTATGAAATACCTCAAAATGTTAACGAAAGAGAGAAAAAGTTGAAACTTTCAGAGGAAGTGAAAACTGACAAACACAGACAACATACCCAGTGTTTCGGATACGTGAGATCTGTTCTGGGGACTTGAATCCCGACCAATAAGCTGAGAGCCAGTCCCTTCTATTTGGGACGTAATCTTTGCTGGCCAAGAATTCTTCATTAAGGATCGAGTTGACCTTGTTATGTATCTTCTCAATGTCTTCCTTTGTCACCTGACCAGATTCTAAAATTTTCTTTTGGTAAATCTCAAGCGCTGAGGGGTGATTCCGGATGACCTATTGGCATTCCATTCCATGTCAGAAACATAAAACTTCATTGACGATATACAAATACTCTGTCGTTCCCATTTGTTTGTTCTTTTCGAAAGTCACCTCTTTTGATGGAGTCAACGAATGAGTACATTTGTGAACACAATTTCTAGATTTTTTCTACCAAGTACAAGATCTCAATTAGTTCTTGTAGACATAGTCATTAAAATTTCATTAAAACCAAACAAATGAGAGACTCTGAACAATTTTGAGAGATGTCTAGAATAGTGAAAGTGGACAAACAAATGTGACCTGCGGGAGTACAAATTATTAATAACCAGTTAAAAGCCAGGTGAAGGGAATAAGAGGAAAGCAATCAAAGTAGTTCACTTTCCAGATGGATACTCGAAAGAAACAAAATGGAGCTTGAAGCCCAAGTCTAACAAGAGTGATAAGGTCTATAAAACTAATCAATATATCAATGCTTACCTTGTACATTTTGGGCTGTGTAAAAGATGGCTCATCAATCTCATTGTGACCAAATCTGCGGTAACACACTATATCAACCACGACATCTGAATGGAAGGTCTGACGCCATTCTGCTGCAAGTTCACAAACGTGAACAACTGCCTCCAAATCATCACCATTGACGTGAAATATGGGGGCATCCAAGGCTTTGGCAACATCTGTACAATATTGAGAAGAACGTCCAGCCCTTGGATCCGTAGTGAAGGCAACTTGATTGTTCACCACAACGTGGATGGTACCCCCAGTGGTGTAATTTGGAAGCCCGCTAAGATGAAGGGTCTCGTATACCACACCTTGTCCTGCAAAGCTACCATCCCCATGGATTAATACGCCCATATTCCTTGTCCTATTCTCATCATGGGAGTAATATTGCTTTGCTCTAGTTTTCCCAACAACAACTGGATCTACAGCTTCCAAGTGACTTGGATTTGCAACCAAAGATAAATGAATTCTCTTTCCACCCCTAGTTGGCCGATCATAAGAAGTTCCTAGGTGATACTTGACGTCACCAGTTCCTGTATAAAGCCCAACTTCATCCACAGGCCTTGTTCCGCCGCTAAACTCACTAAAGATTTGTCGTAATGGCTTCCGAACAACGTTGCCCAAGACATTCAGTCTTCCTCTATGAGACATCCCAATAACAATACTTTCAACCCCTAGATCAGCTGACCTGTCAAACATCTCCTTCATGCCTGGGATTAAAGTCTCACCACCTTCAAGGCCAAACCTCTTTGCTGCTGTCCACTTAGTAGCCAAGAAATTCTCAAATTGTGTGCTCCAAATGAGCCGGTCAAGCATAACCTCACGACGCTGCCTATTATACTGCATTGGTACTGGGGTCTCAATTTTGTCCCTTAACCAGTTACATTTGTCTCGATTGGCAATGTGCATGTATTCATAACCAATGGTTCCACAATAAGCCTGCTCGAGCCTAGTCAATATCGCTCTAAGTGTTTGCACCGGACGGTTTTCAGACAAAAACCCAGACATCCTCCATACACCAAGGAAAAACTCCCTATCAAGATCAGCTTCCGTGAACCCATAAAGAGACAGATCTAAGTCGTCAGGAATTTCTCTCTCCTCCAAATCCAATGGGTCCAACTTGGCTTTCATGTGTCCATTTACCTGGTAAGCCCTAACAAGCAACAACAACCTCATGCTCTCTTGAATGGTTTGGCCTGATATCCCAGGCGACGTGGCTGCCTGTCCAACAAAGTTCCTGAAAAAATTGTCCCATGATTCGTCCACACTACTGGGGTTTTCTTCCCAAGCCCTTTGAAGTTCTTCTAGGTAAACACTGCTCGTCCCGTCTAAGAAGCTATCAGTTAACCTAGAGAGTGGCACAGGGCGGGGGACAGGCGCCGTTTGTCCCTTTGATTTGAAAACAGTGGTGAGAAAATAGCGGTTATCAGCAGGGATGAGGCGCGTTCGTGAGGCATAGGATCCACCCTGCAAAAGAGTTCTCCTAATTGCAAGCTTTGCAACACTAGATCCACCCCTAAACCACCCCATTGCTATCCACTACCACTCCTAACAAGCAACCATAAACACAAAATTTTCACCGAACTTCACATTGTCATTTCTATCTCCTCCCCCAGTGTTGAACCCTTACAAAAAAGACATAAAAATTACACAGGAAAATCAAAGTCAAGATATACAATTGTCTACAAGAAACAGGAAAAATAAGCAAAGTTCAACATTTATTTACTTGTATGAAAGTGGGTAAGCCAAAACTGATTGTTCCAAACCAAAAATCCCAAAGAACACTTTGAGATTTCTAGCCCATTAGCTCAACAGTTGTGTAAAAATTGCAGGATCTAAAACCACTACTAATACACCAAAATACACAGTATAGAAGAGAGAGAGAGAGAGAGAGAGAGAGAGAGAGAGAGGGCCAAAAAAGTGGACAAAGAATCAGCTGAACATCTACGCACGGAGGAAAGAATAAAGCAGACAATCGCAACAATAACAAAAGAACACTATAAATTATGCAGGATAAAATACACAGCGTATTATCCGTGAGTACAAATTGAGATATGATTATATATATACACAAGCATGCAGAAAAAGTAAAATGATGAAGTGAATAATGTGAGGATCATTAGGAAGAGAGGTTTAACCTATACCTGAGAGAGAGAGTGGTTTCCAGATGAACCACTCTAGATATTTTCCCAAATCGCAGCCAAAGAATTGTACGGAATCAGACTACACCGACCGCTTCTTCTATGCTATGCTCTCTCTCTCTCTCTCTCTCTCTCTTTCTCTCCTCCGTGTAATGCTATGCTTTTCTTTTTAATTTTCCAAATTATTTGAAGAAAGGAAATTAGTACTCAGTTTTCTGTAAAAAAAAGGAAAAGAAGGAGGAGAAAACAAACAACGCCATGATAATTATTTCGTTTTTTGTTTTTTGTTTTTATTTTTTGAATTTTTTATTTTTTAAAAAAACATATTTTGCTGATGTTTTATTTTTAAAAAATTAAAAATAATTTTTATTATTTTCAAAAAAAATGAAAGTATGAAAAGTGAGCTTTCATTTATTTCA
>JABCMJ010001848.1:0-22599 GCA_014822125.1 Arbutus unedo
ACGGACTAACCAAACACCAAAAACAAAATTCCGAATTTCATTCCATTCCATTGAGATTGAAGAAAAATGTGCGACGAAACAAAGTTCAGCGTGATGTGCAGCCTTTTCAACTGGATGCAAAAGAGCAAATCTTCGACCAAGAAGCGCTCCAAGTTCCGAAAGTTCCTAGACCACTTCTGCAAACCCGGTGATTACTTCAACGCCATCAGGCTCCTCCTCCCCTCCCTCGACCGAGAGCGCGGCTCCTATGGCCTCAAGGAGTCGGTACTCGCCACCGCCCTCGTCGACGCCGTTGGTATGTCAAGGGAGTCTGACGACGCCCTTCGCCTCTTCAATTGGCGCAAGGGCGGCGCCAAGACCGGCTCCAACGCCGGCAACTTTGCCCTCGTTGCTGCCGAAGTCAGTTTCCCTTCCTCCATCTTTCTCCCGCTACATTTTAGCTTAAATTTCCTTTGTGAAGGTGAATACTTGAAGCCACACTTTAACAGGCCCTTTGGATTGTGAGTAGGGAAGGAAAAAAAGGGTTATTTTCTCACCAAATCCCACCATAGAAACGAAAGTTGACCAATAAAACTCCATCCTTTTCCTTCAAAACTCATATTAGTTTACCATTTCTTACTCCCTTTACTTATCCAAACAAGCGATAGGATTCTTGTTTCTTTTCATTTCCCTCCTTTTCTCTCAATCCAAAAGGCCTGTTACTATAGTAATGCCGCTATGGAGGGTATCTGCTTATCTTTCCCAAAAAAAAAAGAAAAAAACAAAGCTTAAAGAAATATATGAACGGTGTCCGATCAAAGGTCTTGTAATGCTAACCTATGTATATGTTAAATTTCTTTTTGTAAATAGGTTCGGTGTTTCTCATTAACAGGTGCTGCAACGCAGGCAGGGTTGGACTTCTGGCGGTCTAAGCATAAAGGAATTAAACGAGATGCTTGATCGCTTGGCTTCAAGTGAAAACAGGTAACCTGTCCTGGTGTTCGAAGATTTCATATGAGAGTTGCTTGTTGTTGAATGCTGCATCGTCAGCATCTGTTGAAGAAAGGTTTCTATTATGGTATCTATGCAGTTTCCTGAATTTTTTCTCCCTGACTACATCTCCCCTCTTTTTGCTTGGACTCTTGATTTTTTCATGGAGTGCAGCTTTCCATCTGCATTTGTTATCTAAACACCAATCTTTTCTTTGCGTTGATAGTCAGTTGAGTGTATAGCCAATGTTCCCCCCCTTTTTTCCTTTCATTGTTCTTGATTAGACGAGTTTAAGTTTTCTGTAATTATGATGCCCATCAGTCTATGAATTGTAATCTTCTTCTCCGCCAGTATGTTTTTGTTTGTTTTGCACCCTTCAGTTATAGACTTATTTTTCTCCCTTTTGCTTTGCCTTTTAAAATGTTGCTGCAGGGCGGAGAAGACTTCTGTTCTTTCTGATCTAATTAAGAAAACTAATGCACAAGAGATGAAGTGGATTGTAATGATAATTCTAAAAGGTTTTGTCGAAGACCTACCATGATTTTATTCCTTTATAGTGTGTTCGAACAATAGGCTTCTCTGAATTTTCCCTTCCCTTCTGTTCTCTCACCTCTCATGGCAACCCAGATCTGAAGTTGGGAGTCAGTGAAAAGAGCATCTTTCATGAATTTCATCCGGATGCTGAAGACTTATTCAACGTCACCTGTGACTTAAAACTGGTTTGTGAAAAGTTAAGGGACCGAAGTCAACGGCACAAACGTCAGGTTCGTTTAAGTTTCCCATCGAGTTTACTTCTTTGTTATGTTGAATCATGTTGCACTGTGTCCCCTTCTCTCCAGTGTTTTGTCTATAATCGCGTCTATCTGGATGAGTATGCCCCCCATAAAGACATAGAGAGCTTGCACATGATCAGTATCTGGTTATTTTTGGCAGTTACACTAAAAACCCATTTTCCCGGAATTTGTTTGGTGATATTTTGCAGTTACACCTTTTGTTTCTTATCTAGTGTTGGAGTATCTTACTGAGCTTTGACTGATAATATTATGTGTTCTGCCCTTATACTGAGATGTTGTTTTCTTCAACCAAGCTCTCTTGTCTTTCCTCTTTTCGTATTTCTCAGGTCTGTCTTACTTGTAGTGATCCCAGAAGTGTTAATCCTCTACCAAAGCTATCTCTTTCGTGAATCCCAGTTTGCAGCATTGGCCTTGCTTCCTAATTTTTCCTTATGTGAATGCCGAGAATAGGGAGTTATACTTCGAGGCTCAATCTTTTGTGCTTATCTAAAAGCTCTGATCTTTTTTCGCTTTGAAACTCACCAATTTACCTTTTGCATGTTTATGGATTGGTATACTAATATGTATGTGTTGTAAAGGGAAGTTACCATACTAATATATTGGTATACTAATACACTGTGCGCCAAAAGGAAATCGTTTTGGCGCACAAAACACTGTTCGGGAAGTTGGGGAGTGTTCAGGCAGTGCTTTTTTGCGCCAAAACGACATTGTTTTATTGCACAACAAGGTGCTGTGCAACAGGCTCCCCATTTCCCCTTGAGCTGATACTGATCCTTTCAACTTTTGGTTTGGTTGCTCCACCTAAAAATTTTCTTGGTCCTGTAACCTGCTAAAATTTGCATCTTATGGATTGATATGCTTCTAGAACTAGTTATTTAGATGACAGGGAAGACCAAAAAGAAGCTTGGTTGAGGTCAGTGGCGTAGTCAGGAATTCACCTGAGTGGAGGCGATTTTTGAACTCAACATGAACAATTTTGTCTCACATTAAACTGTTATGATAGAATACGTTAACACAAAAAATGAGAGCAATGCTAGAATAATTATTAACGTATATTCCAATAATTTTTTACACAGGACTACGACAAGTTTCATATTTCGAATAGTTTCCGGTGCTTGTTTGTTGTATCGTTGATATAAGAGAAGTTTCAATGCGCAATAGCTAATAAAGCATGTCAACAAAAACATGTACTTTAAATGCCAAAATTTAGTTATTTTGCTTCGATGCTAGAATTTTTCATCGTTAATTTTCCTCTTACAATGTTAAAATTTGAATTGTAAATGCAAATGTATCAAGATAGAAAAGAAAATGGAGAGTATTATTAAAATGTAAATGATTGTCAAAACATAATGCTTAATATGAGTGATTATTCTTAATATGAGTAATTTTCCTCTTAGTATTATTAAAATTATTGATCATCTCTTTAAGCATGCATTCGATAGCTTAGAAGTGGGCGATGGCCATTCTCTGCATTCGACATCTCATTTTGGTCAATACATTGGAGTTGTGCTAATGATTGTAAGCGATGTACGATGATGCGATGAGATACAAAATTGTTAAAGTAATTTAATGAGATCTTAAGAAGTATTGTAACAATTTTTTCTTAAAAAAAAAAAAAATTCAAGTGGTGCTGGCGCTCCCACTAAGCCCAAGGTGGATCTGCCACTGGACTTGAGGTTGTATGTGAAGAAGTGAAGCAGATATCTCACAAATATGGTTGCAGAATGGTATACACGTGTCATAGGAAGGAAAATGGTTTCCTCCTCTCTTGGTTTGTTATGCAAGCAAAGTATTACTTTCCCATGCTCTGTACTTCGTGGAGATGATTTTTCTGCAGATGTATACATTCATGCATAAGTGAACCCCATGCATATATTCTTCTTCGATTATTGACACTATTTGCATAATTCAGGACATAGAAGTTGGAAAGCCTGTGCGTCCTCAACTAGCTATGAGGGTTGGTGATGCAAACACTGCATGGAAAAAGGTTTGGACTTCGCATTTCAGTTTATTATAATCAGACATTAATTTCAGTTTATTATAATCAGACATTATCCAAACTTTGATCACGATGTTCCATTGATAGTTTTCGCTAACTATCAGGGTTTTCCATGCAAACACTGCGTGGAAAAAGGGTTGGAATTAGCATTTCCGTGTAATATAATCTGATTATCCAAAAATTCAACCACGGTGTTCCATGGACACTGTTGGAAGAGCTTGATAAGAAGAATTGCTTCTCAAATTTTCATGTTTCATGAATTTCTTGCTCTTTCCAAGGCTTATTAGTTATTTCTGAGAGTCTCTTTTTGGAAGCTGTGACATGTCCCACGCCATTCAGCTGTGTTTAACTAGTTTTGGTCTATTATACATGCCCCCCTTCTTCTAGCTTCATGGGAAGGAAGTTGTTGCAGAGTGCAAATTTGATGGTGACCGCATTCAAATCCATAAAAATGGACAAGAGATACACTTTTTCTCAAGGTATTTGTTTGCCTTGTAGTTACAGATAAGTTACTTCTATTCGACATTCTTGCTCTCTTTTTTTGTCACTTGGCTTAATTCCTCTGATGGTATTATGGTTTTGTGATTACTTTCATTTGTAATCACGAATCATCTTTCTTATTTTAACATTTTCGAGAATCTAGATCCATGTTTATGTAAACCAGGTATACCTTTGATCTAAATAACTGAACTGCTGTAAGCAACGCACAATTTATGTCATTTATGCAGGAGCTTTCTTGACCACCCTGAATATGGGCATTCTATGTCGGCCCTTATTATTCAAAGTATTGTTGCTGACAGGTAATTAACTTAGTTTCATACTCGACAACCGTATGATATTGATGTTTCTAATAGTTCTCAACTGTGTTGTCTTTTTTCTTATCTTTTCTTCTATTCTTGTCTGAACTTTTCCTCAATCATGAATTGTACTAAACCTTCTCACATGCTGCCAATATACTCTGGGGAAGCATTTGGGCTTCTAACTTGGCAGTCTTATGGTGCATAGCATCCACGTTATGTGTCCACTATTTCAACCTTATAATCGTAATTTAAAGCATGGCTGCTGCGTGTATGTGATGACCCACCACTTGCCCGTTCAACGTGTGGAAGTGAACCTACCAACATGGAAAAAAGCTTAAGCTAGGGTTACTTTAGGAGTAGGTAGTTTTTCCTCTTCTTTGATTACACACTTTGGCATCCCACTGATGTGGGAAGTGACAATCACCCCCACTGTAATATGTGACATTCTTGTTGCACAGGGGGTCCACGTAGCTAGTAATGACTACTGGCTTGTTGATATGGAGAGCAGGTCACACGTGACCACACAGCCCTGCACGGGGTTATGGTCTGCTCTAATACCACTTGTAATGATCCAGCACTTGCTTGTACACTAACCTTTGAAAGTGGACTTGTTAACGTGGCCCAAAAGCTCAAGCTCAGGTTTCTTTAGTACCAGGTGGTGTTTTTTAACGTAGCATTACTGCCATATCCCACTGATGTGTGACGTGACAGCTATGCACATTTGAGTTACTTTTGTGCATTCAAAATTTGTCATGATTCTTCATGCAAGCATGTATTTGTATGTATTTCTGTCCATGCAGCACATGGAAGTTATAGTTAATACAATGATATACTAGCAGGCAATATACTTCATATTTGTTTACGCCATCACTTTGTCCATTCAGATATGCACCTGAGTGAATTTGGTTCTCATTTTGCTATTTTTTTGGTCCCTGTATTGCTTGGAGACAGGCTCCTGTCATAGCCTTCTGTTCCTTGCTTGTTCCCTTCGTCACTAGTTATTATTTTGGCACTACAAATACATGGGGTTCTCCTCATGGTGTTTGAATGAATGCACACTGTTTGTTTAAAGTTAGTTATGCTGTTAGGTACCAACATGCTCATAGTGTTTCACTTTTTTCAGGTGTATACTTGATGGTGAGATGTTGGTTTGGGACACATCTATGAATCGTTTTGCTGAGTTCGGTTCTAATCAGGAAATAGGTTTTCTAGACTTTTCGGCCCATTTTCTTACATTTGCATAATCTCTTTCTTATTGTAGTTGTTTTGAACTTTTATGTTCTTAACGGTTTTTTGTTTCTTGTTTCATAGCAAAGGTAGCAAAGGAGGGACTTGATAGTGACCGGCAGGTTTGCTTTTCTGAAATGTCAGCCATGTTGTTTTGGTTTGAAAACCGCTGATAGAAAGTAAAGTTTCTACTTTCTTCTTATGCAGCTATGCTGTATCCTTTGTCTGAAGTTTTTTGGAAAGCAGAAGTGATGTCATTTGTTCAGTCTTCAGATGGTGAAAAAGTTTGTGCAATACAAGTTCTTATTTTTCTGGAACTTGAATTTGCAGTTAGGAAAATTCACTTGGTTTTGATTTTACCCTAACATGAGATATGGCTAGATGTTGCCTTTGACGTTCTCTATTTCGGAGACACCAGTGTTATTCATCAAAGTTTGAAAGAACGGCATGAACTTCTTCGTAAAGTTGTAAAGCCTGTGAAGGGTCGGTTGGAAGTTTTGGTTCCCAATGGTGGTCTTAATGATTGTCGGCCTTCTGGTAAGTGTGCTGGTAGAGAGATTGACTTCATTTACTTGTAGATGTCATTAGCATTGCTACATATTGTGATCACCATTGGAGGGATTGACAAGTTTTTGGTACAGTTAACTAGTCGCGGTGATCTTTTTGCTTACTTTGTTTGTTGACCATGTCATCTGTTAGCTTGTTTTCTTTGTGTTATGGTCTGGGTGCAGAAATGGCAGAAGAAACTGGGCTTGTGTTTGATCAGATGGCGACATTGCAGCTTTCATTAGGAAGCATAACCCCCTTAGGGTGGGAGGGAGGGATTGGAGGGTGGTGGGGAAGGAGGTATTTAGGTGTATTTATAATAGGTTTGTTGGGAAGACAGGAAGAAGAACAGGGTATTTGTCGCTTTTTTGTAAGTAGGTTACCTGTGCACTCTAGTCCATGTATCATGGGGGGTTATGTGCTACTTTTTAAATGTTCACTAAAATAGATCCGATATCATTATCTAGGCATTGAGTGTCTGACATGTGTACTTCCTACATTTAAAACAGTCTCTGTATCATAGTGTTGATACCCTATCCAAGTTCAGTGCCTATCAGTCCAAGCCAACCGTGACTCTGATTGTTGCTTTATAAGCTCATCAATTAACTTGATTGGTGCTTTTAATCCATCTTGTGGTCATTTTGAAGTTTTTGCATTCTCTCCTAAGTTCCAAAGTATGAGTCATCGGGTGATTTATTCTATCTCACTACCTCATTTGTATATGATTTTGGTGCTATTTTATCAAATGTTAGTGAAATTTATAAATCTATGTAATTCCTCCCATTTGTTTTCTTCAGCAAAATACCAACAGCTGCAAAATGTGTTTCACAATACTACAGCTGTATATCATACACTCTTTTTTTTGCTAAGCTATATCATACACTCTTTTGATTTCGATTAACTTTTGTGGAGTTTTTCCTTTGCTCTCCTGTTTTATAAGTACAGATGACATCAAATTATGGTATATTTTCCCTTTTGGAAAATAGTTTTTTTCATATTTGGGACTAGAAGCTAATTAGTCTACTTCTTATAACTCACTTCCTTGTAATCAACATGCAGGGGAACCATGTTGGTCACTTATTGCTTATAGCGTAGATGATATTGAGAGGTTTTTTAAAGAAACTATTGACAACAGGTCAGTGAGTATTTTTGGCTGCCCATGTTTCTATTTTCATCATTAGAACGTTGCTAAGACTGTGTGCGTTACCGATATCTTCCTGAATCTTATTCGGCCATTCCTAGATCGCTGGGGCGTGAAAATATTGTGAAATGATGTTTTCTTTTATATGGTTACTGATAGATGGGAGTTAGGAGGATTGATAACTGATAACTGATATGGTTACAATAGAAGGTAGCACTAAAGATAGGGGTAGACCGAAATTGACTTTAGATGCGGTAGTTGGAAAGGATATAGGTTTTTGCATATCACAGAACACGATGCCCTTCTCAGAGCTCGTTAGATAAACTGAGTTTGTGTAGCCAACCCAAATTGATTGGGACTAAGGCTTGCTTTGGTTTGGTTTTTCTGGTTACTGGTACACAGGAACCTGTACATGTCTTTGGGTCACATCTAAACATCATGTTCTGCAACTTAACTAACCCAAGTCGAAGTTACGATATATTGGTTGGATCAGTTTAGCTCTTAATTAAGAAGCTTAGAGTCAGTTCAGTAGCGGGGAGAGGCTGCCTTAGTCCCCTACCTAATAGTCTGCACTAGGTATGGATTTCAGCCTGAAACCATGTGCATAAAAACTGCTGTTTACTTAGAGTGATTGAAATGCTGGATTTTTTGCACCTTGTTAATCCTAGTGTTAGGGTACAAAGAAAGCTTTTTTTGCTATAGCTTTTAAACAAGCTATAAAGCAAAGCACGATCTCTGGAAAGAAGCACTAAGCTAATAAAGCAAAGGCAAGGAAACAAGCTATAAAGAGGCTGAGGCTGTAATTGTGATGTTCTTTATGATGATTTGTGTGATTGTCGTAGTTATTTTTGTTTTTCATGTGTCCATTTAGAAACTTGAGTGATCCATTGTTGTTACCATACTCTATTTATTCACGTGTACCATTTTATTGTTCTTTCCTAGAGATGAAGGCATTGTGGTAAAAGACCTTGGTTCCAAGTGGGAACCAAGTGATCGAAGTGGAAAGTGGTTAAAGTTGAAGCCTGATTATATTCGAGCTGGATCTGATTTAGATGTTCTTATAATAGGTATTTTTTACATTTCCCTTTAGCCTCTATGTAACTTGAAACACTGTTGGGCTTTCTTTGTAGCTCATTTCATAGTTTCCTTCATATACTTATCATAGGAGGATACTACGGCTCTGGGCGTCGTGGAGGAGAGGTAAGCATTTATTTTTCTGTCTTTAAGCTATTGTTTTCTCTTCAATTGTTATTCACTAAAAATTGACTTCTAGTTTCTTTGTATAAATGAAGGTGGCTCAGTTTTTAGTGGGCCTTGCGGAGCGTTCAACCCCAGACACATATCCCAGACGGTAAGCAATTTTCGGGAATTGACCTTTAGAACATCTGGGATGAGAGATGGGTTTTCTCTTCTTGAAGCTTTACTCGAGAGGCATAGCCCAGAGGAAGAGGACCTATTTCGCCTAAGATACACTGATTATCCTTTATTCATAGACGAGCAGCTGCTAGCAGACGCTAATCAACTCAATCAAAAAATTTCATGTACCTCTTTTTCATGTGCTTTTTACTTGTCATTGAAGAAGGCTTCGTGTATCTTAAAATTCAAATTGTTGTGGAATGTTGTGTCGTTCTATTAAAGCACTCTTGGCATAATGGGATTTGCAACTGACCATGCACTGAGATGCATCCACACGATCGTACATGTTGCTAATTTTCCTTGGGTAGTTGCTGTCTATTAGGAAGTATGCACATAATAACCACTAGAAGACTTCAAAAATTTACTTAGTAATGATTGGTTAATCAGGCAATCATAGTCTTTAGATTGGTTAATTAGCCAATCATATTCCTTGATGTTGTCTTTTGAAGTCCCTTTTCTTCCTTACTTTCATTCTATGCTTAAAGAGAACTAAAGTCCACCGTTGAAATTTCACCGGCTAATTTCTTGGTGCCTACTTCCTATGCTCTTCCTTTCCCATCTAATGCCTACTTTGAACCTCTATTTGCATCACAGTTGATTCTGCTGAAATCTTTCATCTTAACAATGTTTTGTTTCTATACAACTGGTTGCACCGTTTGTTTTCTCAGGAATAGGTGGAATGCCAAAATTCCAACGTATCCATTGAAAGACCAAAAATGCATCAAAACTTACCTAAAATGCCCCAAAGTTGTGATTTGTTTCAACTCATACCAGGAACCCTAGTAAATTTTGTTCTGCATGTTGCATCCATTATGCACCTTTTCATTTGTTACTTAGGTATCCTCCATAAGTGGGCCAAAGTTGTACTTGTATTGCAAGTAGGTGCTTTGTGACAATTTAAAGTGTTAACGGCCAACCCATCTGAAAGCTTTCTAGAAACCTGTCAAAGTGTTAGCCACCAAACATCTGAAAGTTTTAGTATCATGTTACCTTGACTACCAACTCTTCCCTACTCCAGTATACCAGTTGTACCTTGCAGTTACTATAGATGATTATGCAGTGAACAAATATGAATGATGCCAATCGGCTTTGGTTAATCCTGATCAGAGGGTCGGTTTTGGCTTCTGGAATTTTGGGGAAGGTGTTTATCTAACTCATCCCTCACCAAATTCTTGTCCACCTCTATCATCATGATTCTAAGAACGCAGAGTTAACCGAATTCATGATGCAGTATTTCTGTCTGTGTGACACTTCAGACTATCACCCTTTATTTGTTGAGGAGTCTATGTTAAAAGTGATTCTGACTGTCATTCTATTGCAGATTCATCTCTTTTTGCAGAGTGGGAACTGGACTTTCTGATGAAGAGCTTGATGCTGTAGTAACAAAATTAAAGCCATATTACAGGTATATTAGGGCTAAATGGCTATAGAAATAGTTGATATTCATTACTGTTCTCTGACACGATCTTTCATGAGCTGGGTTAAGAAGGCCATGTGTAGTTGTACACAAAGATGACTGCTTCGTGATTGTGCACATGGGCCGCAACCATTATGTAACACCGTTACGCAATGACATGGGTAACTCCGCTACCCTTTATGCCTGCTATAGCGGTTAGACTGAATTTCACGTACATATGCCTGTAAGGGAAAACAATACTATAATGCGATATATAATTATCGAATAGATAAATAAATGTAAATAGTTGGATGCATTATGAATTTATGAAAAATTAAATGACTGTTGGTAGGATTAGAATTGTGCAGTAAAAATGCACATGTATTGGCTAGTTTTCATGTGGTTGTCTGGAAAAAGGAAATATTCATGGCTTTTGCCGCATTAAGCTATGACTGTTATGCTCTGAAACTGCATCACCACCACTGCCATCATTGATTGCAACCTTTTTTTAAAACCATGGACAACTCTTTGAGAAGTACACTTCCGACTCACTCTTTGGTTTGAAGACCTTCATCTTTCGAGTGTATCTTTTAGGTCAGGTTGTGAATTTCCTGAACCCATCAGTTTGGCACATTAAGCAGGCCATGTTGTATTGGCCTGTTATAATATCCGTGAAAGGTAATATTTATGGCCAAAAAGCTGTTCGATGGAGGAAGTCAAATGAACAGTGGAAAGGTTCCTCAGAAGTGATACGTTTATCGTTAATAGGAACATTAACATGCATGAATTGAATGGCACAATTGGCTTTGCAGGAAAAATGAAAACCCGAAGAAGGCTTCACCCAGCTTTTATCAGGTTACAAATAACTCCAAAGAGAGACCAGATGTTTGGATTGAAAGCCCTGAAAAGTTAGCATCTGCTTTCCTCTTTGAAGTATGGGAAATTGCTTTCACATTATCAATCATGTTGCTCACAGTTCTCTTTTTTCTCTATTATTTGCAGATCAATCATACTTTCTATTACCAGTGATATTCGAACAATAAGGTCTGAGGTATGACCCTAGAAGATGAATTTTGCTTCAATGTCGGGATGTGCAATGTAAGCCCATTGGATCTCTGTTCAAATGATTATCCGCCTAACTTTTGAGTTAGGTTCATTTTATTTCCTCAATGGCAGCTTTTGTAGAATTGGTACATTCAAGCAACGGTACCACACAGAGGGGGGCAGATTATGGAGTCATGCAGGTTGACAAACCAAAACGCATGAAATCGTCCAGAAAAGGGGAGAAAAGGCGTGTCTCTGTTGTTCCTTCTCATTTCGTTCAGACTGATATTTCTGCAGTAAAGGGCGAGACCTTGATATTTTCGGGCATGATGATTTGTATCCAGTTACTTAGTTTTGTTAATTTTGCAGTTCCTTTCTTTCCAAAGTAATTGTGGAGAAATATAAGCAAAGTTACATATTGGACTGATACTTAAAGAGTCTTATAATGGCACCAAAAATTTTGCAATGCTTTCTAAGTTGGTTATTCTGTACTTCCTGGCATGAAAATGCTTACATTTTAGAGGTTTCCATTAACCTGAAGAAGCAACTCAACGTTCTGGATGTTTTCCATTTATGTATTCTGTTGTCTTGATACTTCACATAGTCTGAGAATGTTGATAATTCAAAGGCTATTCCTTATAGTTGAGTTTGGCACCTTTACACTTTTTAAGACCATTTTGTGCTGTACTGCTGATACTTCCTTAACATCTACAGACTTTGTCAACATTGCTCCAACACATTCCCTGATTTCCCTGCACAAAATGGTGGCCGAGAATGGAGGAACTTTCTCCATGAATCTAAATAACTCAGTTACTCACTTTATTGCTGCTGAAAGTAAAGGTCTCTCTCTCTCTGTCTCTCTCAGAGGCATGCGTACATGGAGACTCATTTGCATGATTTTCTGATTTTTCATCCTCAGAAGCTTATCTGTTACAATATGTATTCGCAGGGATGAAATTTCAGGCAGCGAAGCGTCAGGGTGATATTATTCATTACTCTTGGCTCTTTGATTGCTGTTCACAGAAGAAGCTTCTCCCATTACAGCCAAAGTTAGCAAACCATCAGACCTAAAGCAGTATCCCTTCCTTGGTGCATTTGGCGCCTATATATTTGATAGTTTAAACTGTATTCTTGTCTTACAGGTACTTTCTCTTCCTTTCCGATTCTTCGAGGAAAAAGTTACAAGAAGAAGTAGATGGATTCTCTGATCCTTACTACTGGGATCTTGATATCGAGGACATCAAACAGGTAGACAGAGATAGGGAACCGGCCACCTTTGTCTTTATCAGTAATGTTATCTTGAATTGGGATGGAATTTCTCTTGAACAAGTTTCGAACTATTTATCTTCTGTTTTGTCCCCTTCATAAAATTGATTTCTTTTTCAGCTGTTGAGCAACATAAATAGGTCAGAAGATTCCAAAACCATTGAACATTACAAGAAAGTTTTTTGCCCAAAGGCTAGATGGTGTTGTTTTCATGGTTGCTGCATCTACTTCCACCCTTCAGTGCAGGCATTGTAAGATTGTCTTCCTGCTTTTTAACCTTTCTTAGGAGTGACTTGATTTACCTCGTAGTAAGTGCCTGATGAGTGATGATTGTGATCTATATGCTATATAAATTGGCTTTGTATATCGAACTGGAAGGAATTCGGAATCAAAAGTTCTAACTGAACTTGCACTGAGGAGGATGAAGCTTGAAGTGTCCATGGGTGGTGGCAAAGTCAGCAACAGTCTTTCTCGAGCTACCCATTTAGTTGTCCTATCGCCATTGGGATTGAGCATGGATTTCGATGCAATATTGAAAAGGTAAGAAACAAATTGTGATATGATGAAATTAAGATTGTAACCAATTTGAAAAGATTGATGCTATTAGCTTATTACCCAAATGCCTGGCGAAACTCATACCCCGACCAGTTTATGGAATGTATTCCTTCATGAAGGATTCAAGATTTCTTTAGAAATTGTGTCTCCTCATCTAGCTTCCCAAGTGGTTTAGCTTTCACGTGCGTGCTACCCGATTTATTTTAGTGATAGATCCTCTTTCTATCTAAAGTATGAAGTTAGTCTGAGATGAGGTGAAGGGGTGAGGAAGCTTCACTTGCAATACTAGGTTTATACACGGTCATTGTGCTGCTTTTCCAGCAGCTATAGCCCTATCCTACAAAACCCCATACAATGAATTGAAAGACGTGAAAAGATCAAAATGGAAGTTAAACTCCCTCTGGTTGGTTATTTTCTCATTTGGATTTTTATATTTCAATCCCATTTACAGGAAAAAAATTACATTCATAGTTGTGACAGTTTTTCAGCACAAGATTTAATTTATTAGGTATTGTGCTAATTAAGTTCAGAGAAATAAACATAGGTATGAAAGATTTAATGTTCACAGTTATGACAGTTTTTCACACCAGATTTAGTTAGGCATTGTGCTAATTAAGTGTTCAGCGAAAAGAAACATAGGTATGTTTTCTTCACCTCCTCGATGTGTGTTGAAATGATCCAACGGTTGTCCAACTCCAGGTTGTAATCAACTTTATTGAATTATTCTTTTATCACTTTTGAGAAATTTTTCACCCCTCTTATATATTATTTCGCTCCCTTATTGTACACAGTTACTCATTAGAAGAGGCAAATCTTCTACATAAGAGAAGCTTTCATGTTGTTCGGTCTCAATGGTTAGAAGACTGTTTGGATAAGGAAGAGAAGCTGCAAGAGGACATGTATAGCTTGAAGCCTGCTGGCTTGGAAGAGTCAAACTCTGGACAGCGGTAATATGAGTGTGCTTTTATTTAATTGCTATTATGCACGTGCATGCATGTTTTGAAAGATGATTTCCTCTGGATACCTTGCAATCTCTGCCAAGGAACTTCTTATGTTTGCTATATTTTCCTTATAGATGGATTCAAGTTCTAAAAGCCCTGGATGTAATCACTAGTATCACGAAGTATTGGAAGTAGGTTGAGGACTTATCCGTACCAAAAAAGCAGTCAGATTTAGAGGAGGCTAGGTTAGGGCTTGGTGATTGTGTTAAGCGCTGCGTTGTGCATTATGGCCTATGGGTCAGTCAACAGTTGAAATTGTCCGTCTCGTTAAGTCAGTCCAATTAACTTTTGTCAAGCTTATAAAATCAGCAGTTCATGCATATTGAATGCTGAAATAAGGAAAACCTGAAAGAGTGAATCACTTATTGAGTTGGTGAAATTCAAAACCTGGAGAAAATTTTCAGCTACTGTTTGCTTTGAATGGGTCGGGAGAAAAAATGACATTGGACCTTTTTAACCTTCTACAGGAAATTATTTTTGAAATATGGTGATGTTTGTGAAATAAATAATTAAAAAACTAATCTCCTCTTTCCTTGACAACAAGTTAACATCATAAAATAAAAACACCGGCCCCCCCCCCCCCCCCCCCCCCGCGGTGGGTGGTGTGGCACTATTTATTTTTACATTACGAATATTTAAAGGTCTCACCCTAACTACTTGTAAAGGGCTACTTAGGGCACGGGGCTTGCTTCTGCTATTGCAGGGTTTGGAAAAGATTGCATATGCGCAGTCCTTATTCCCGTAAGCGGAGAGATTGGTATCACGATTTGAAACCGTGACCTTACTATTGCACCCCGGCCCCTCTGCTCACCCCAACTATTTATAGATCACGAAAGTGCTAAAAGTCTCACCC
This sequence comes from Arbutus unedo, assembly GCA_014822125.1. Classification (NCBI taxonomy): domain Eukaryota; kingdom Viridiplantae; phylum Streptophyta; class Magnoliopsida; order Ericales; family Ericaceae; genus Arbutus; species Arbutus unedo. The sequence goes on from JABCMJ010001848.1 coordinate 15,008, forward strand.
ATCGCCCTTGTCTTTGGTTAATATGGCCTGATGCTCTTAAGTCTCCCAAAGGATAATGATGTTAATAAACACTTGAAATCCTCAGACTATCCATGCCAAGCCTTTTCTTCCTTTTACTTTCTAAGACCATAATTTGGAGAGTGGTGTTGCTCAAAATTTTAGTTGGATGATCTGGGACCTCAATGTTTAATACTTCCCAAAAGTCATATTTTGTACAAGTGAACTTCCTTGTTTCATGCTTATTTTGTATGACGTGTGTTTTAGATGTAATAGGTCTCGCCGTTGAGGCTGTTTTGTAGGCAAGACTTGCCCGTGCCCATAATAAGGGTTCAAAAATTTTCTGAAGACCTTGAAATAGGAACGTAGGGCTGTATCATATTCTCAACCTTTGAATACACGTAATGTTCACCAACTTATAGTCAAATGTTAATATCTATCTCATGTTCTTTGGTTTTCTTTCTAGGAAAGACGACCGTAGTCTTGATGAATCGTCTATTATGGACACTATAGAGCAGCAGAACACATCATCTTCTCCCACCAAAGATGGAGAACAGAAAAAAGGCAAAGCTGCTTTAAATAACCCAAGACTTTTGACCTCTTCCAAGAGAATTGAAAAAAGGAAAAGAGGAAGGCCCATTGGCTCGTGCGAAAATAAAGGCCAGAGGGTTGTCATCCAACCTCGAAGAACACGGTCACGACTTGGAAACAAGTCTGCTAAAATACACGACACTGAATCAGATGTAATCGCTTCGTCAGAGGAGAAGGAAGAGTCTGAAATGGAGCTTGGAAATCAGGAAGTTGAACATGAGGTGATAGTAGAAGATTCTGATTCATCAAATAGAGGAAAGGCTGTTAAACTAGAAGAGGTTAGAGAAGATACAGAACTAGGGGATGGGTTCAACAACTCTCATGGAATCGAATCAGGATGTGGGCATATTGCCCAGGAAAGTGAGAAGCTGGAAATTATGGCCGATCCTGTTCAGTCAATGCTTCTAGACATGATTCCGAGCCTTGGGACGAAGAAAGTTGATAGAGTAGGTCCTGTTGTAGAAGATCGGAAGCGACCTGCGGATAATGATAATGCAGAGCCTGTGAAGAAGAAGAGAGTCAGCTATAAGGATGTTGCCGATGAGCTGCTCAGGGATTGCTAGAATATCACAGGTAACGCCTGTACAACCTTATCGTTGTCACTTATACAAAGTAACCATGTCGAATGATCTGTCCCATTGCAATTAGAACATGTCTAGTGGTATATTTCTGGAATTTGTATTCTTACTTATTTATGTATCCTTCTAGCATGCGTGATAGGAGTGCACAGATAGGTTTTGTGAATGCGTTTCAGTGGAAACTGTGATAGGATTGCACCAATAGGCTTTGGTTTTGTTTTGTTTTGTTTTGTTTGAGAAGATATGCAGTGGTGAATGCAGTCGAAATGGGCATTGTAAATTGTTTCTGTGAGTTCAAGAACGAAAAGGGAGTTGGATAAGGTTCCATTTGGAATCCAAATATCAAGTATGATTGATTCAGCATAGTGGGAGTATAATTGTCCAGTTTGATAGTTATTAGTTGATAGTGGCACATGCAGCCAAATGTATCCATCTCTGAATATATCTTACTTTTGTCTGGGAAGCAAATATTTGGCTGTAGTAAAGAAAATGCTGCTTTTGAGTTTCCGAGTCAAAACTTGGTACTCGAGAAAGAGAATGCTGTTTTTGAGTTACCGAGTCAAAACTTGTCTGAAAGCAAATACTATTTGGCAGTAGCAAGAGAATGGTGCATTTGAGTTTCCGAGTCAAAACTTGGTACTCAAGAGAATGATGTATTTGGCTGTATATGCCAACAAGCTATAGCTATATTTGGGTTATGGATATTTGAAGGAACCTATAAAAGACAAGGAAAGTGGTGGGGGGAGAACCTGAGCTTATAATGAGGCTGAGTTTTGGATTATATTATTTATTGTTAAAGATAATGCGTGTTATCTGTTGTATGGTTAAATTTTTTTTTATTTGTCTCGATGAGAAGAATTAAAAAACATAAAAATCTGAATCAAAATTTTTAAAAAAATTCAGATAATATGATGTTAAAGATGGTGAAAAGTTAATTTTTTTTTAATTTTTGTCTTGGATTATTTAAGATAGTGGAAAAGATAGAATGACAAGTTATCTTCAAAGGGAACGTTTTAGGGTTATTTAAGTCGGGTCTTAATTTTATAGTTTGCCTAAGTTTTTATCCCACATAAATTTTGAATTATGATTCAATCATAACATTTCTTTGTTTATCATATTTGCCTATCTTTGTTGTTTGTTTGTCTTATTTGCCCTTTTTCACACGTCCCATGAGGAAATGCCCAAGATTTGCGGTATTTAATGTTATCTTATAAAATACGTATGAATATACAAATTTTGAATGGATAAAATATTTTAAACTAGGAAAGGATGTAAAAATATATACTTTTCATAATATAAAGTAGGGTCATTCAGCGAATAGCATAGTGAGCAACTTATTCAACGAACAGTTCATTTAAAATTAAATTACGGACGAAAGTCTTTTTGACACATAGGTTTTAAAATTATCCTTCTAATAAACACTCGATAATATTATCTGTTTGTCATATATAAAAGCGATAATTTTATTACATAAAGTTACCGGTTAGTGTTTACCAATTAACACCATCTGTTGTTTTTAACATATACCTTAATAAATAACTTTATCTGCTAGTTTTGAAACAATAATTTTATTATATAAACCTATCTGTCAGTGTTTATCAAATAACTCTAATTTTTAATTAATAAATGATAAATTTTCCATTAATAAGTTAATTTTTATTATTTAAAATTCAGAATTTGAGAAGTTGTAGCTTGCTCAAGCGAGCTATAGGCCGCTCAAGCAATCTTTGTTTTCGGAGGCTGTCGAGCAAGCTTGAGGTCGCTCGAATTTCTAAACGAGCAAATTGCAGAATTGATGGTCATCAATGGAGGATTATGTTTTTTATTTAATAAAGAGGTTTATGGTTTTAATTGCACGAATAATGTCCGTAATGGTTATAAAAATGTAGTCTAGGTCCATTTCTTCATACGATTTCATAATCAGAAGATAGATTTTGAGAGAAAGAAGGAGAAGTGTTGAAGTTCTTGGCATTCTGGTTGATCATGGTTCATCAAATCCGAAGGCGATTCATTGTTTACGCTTTAACACGAGTTAGGGGGAAACACTTCTAATCCTTGGATTAAAATCTGCAATAGGTTGTAAGTAGAAATACATGATTTGGGTTTCACTTTTAAATTAAAGTTAGTTTCGTTTATATTAAAGCATGAAATTTGGGTTGTTTGTAGATTTGATTATTGAAATTGATAGAGGGGTTTTGATACTTAGTTTTTGGAGTTGCTATTTATGTCTCCAATTTCTATTTTGAACCAGTATTCATGTAATAGAGTTTCGAGCATGGGGTTTTCAATCAAAAATCCTAAAACTAGAGCTGTTGAAAAAGACAACTCGCTCAAGCGAGTTATAGATTGTTTGTGCGACCTGTTAATTTTCTGACAAAATCTGACTTTTTGTAACAGAAGTCCATAATCGATATTTTTGTAGACTGCTCGAGCGACGTCCTACCAAAATCCAGAATGTTGACCGGACATTCCAATAGTAGAATCAGAGCATAACCTTCGTTGTTTTGTATGTACACATCACACATGCATTCACGAACATATTATGTATGACCACGAGTTTCCATGGGATTTTGTGCGGACGATTTGACCAACTTTGACCACGAATTATGTGTTATTGTATGCTATTGGTGTTGCGGTTATGTTTACGGATTTTGGTAGTTAGGGTTGCATGAACCAGAGTGTGACAATAATAATGGAGTTTGGGTTTACCTGTTGTGCTAACCAATGTTATTAATGGAAGGTGATGACACGACCGTCGTGCCAACTATTGAACGTAGTTAAACCGTCACGTTATCAACTGTAGTTAGTGAGTTAAATGTGATTTTGGTGATTATGTAAAAATCTAAAATTCACGTTAGGGACACTGGTTCGAATGTCACCGTAATACGGAAGCGGAGGGTGTTAGGTGAATATTATAAGTAGTGGAATATGTAGAGAATAAGTAGGTTTGTTAATGGAAATGAGTAAATTAGTGGCCATCGTGCCAAGTGTTGTTATGGCCGTCGTGCCAAGTATTGATCTGGATGTCGTCCAAAGTTGTGTTCTATTTTAGATGAGTGTATTTGATTGGAGGTGACTTTGGGGTGTGTGCGTTGACAACTCCAGACTCCGAGGGAGTGACGACCTTGAGCTGGTAAAAGGAAAGAGGTTAAGGATCGTTGGTATCTAACTTGGCGAAGCCACGCATTCGGTTGGATCTAGTTAGGGTGAAGTAGGTATTGACTCGAGTAGACGGTAAAAAGTCTTTTTCTTACCCAAGTAAGGACTTGTTAATATCAACCGAGTACTCTACTCTAGATAGTCGGGTATGAATGAATACCAGGAGAGAAGGGTATTATTAAAAATTCTAAAAGTAACGGAAATACAATAAACCCATGTGACTTTATTTTCACACTTTATTATTTTCATGGTTATATATGTCTTGCTGTATATTTGCATCTTTGGTTTGGGTTTTCAGTGATTTTTTCCTGCTGAGTTTTATTACTCATCGGAGTAACTTCTCTGTGCCTGATATTTTATACTAGATGTTGCGGAGCTGTTGGAGAATCCACCCGAGTTGGAAGAGCCGAATTTTGAGGAAGAAGATCATGGTGACATTTGGCTACCTTATTCTTAGTAGCTCTGTCTTAGTTTTATTTTGAAATAAATAATGTAAACCCTAAGGGGGTATTTATGTCAATTCTGTTTCCGCACTATTAAACTATGACTTATCTTAATTTATATTTTTTGATTAATAAAAGGGCACTTTCGTCATTTAGCATTTCAATTGACTTAATAATTGAATTAAATTATTTAAATAATGTTCCGAAAATTTGGACTTTACAATTTGGTATCAAAGTTTAGCTTTGACTACTCCTGCGACTTTTGGTAGATGGGTAGTTTCACATGATTGAGTGTTTTTATTTTTACGCTAGATAGTTAGTTGCTTTCTGTATATAGTTTTATAGATTTCTCTTTCTCTTGTTCAGTTTTAGCTATTATTATGACATCTCGCCCCACATCGAAAGTTTACATGGGTGATCTTAGATATATAATGAGCCATGTATGCTACTATTAGTAACTTTGGCTTAAACATTTTGGGTCACGTGGTTGGGCTCCAACAAATTATTGGGCAGTAGTATACATGGGGCGTTACAGATGGTATCAGAGCGACCCATGTACACAATCGAGTGTGATGTCGGGAATTTGTTGGTCACTAGGTAACAGATCCGGGTTAGGCCACGGTGACTCTAGTTGTTAATCCCTTGCGAGGGCGCGATGTCTTAAAGATGGAGAGATTGTAACATCCCCTCCCACATCAAAAGTCTACATTGGTGATCTACGTATATAATGAACCATATATGCTACTATTAGTAACTTGGGTTTAAGAATTTTGGACTACGTGGTTAAACTCCAATAAGTTATTGAGCCAATGGTATATATGGGGTGTTACATTATTAGTCTACATTTCTATTGCTTTTAACAGATATCTTAACAAATAATGTTATTTGTTAGTTTTCGAAGTAATAATGTTATTAGATGAAATTATATGTTTTATATTTTCTAATCTGACTAATAGATATATCAACATATAATGTTATTTAACTCGCTCATTAAGAAAATAATTTTATTTTTTAATTTTGAAACAATAATTTTATTAAATAAAGATATATGTTAATGTTTATCAGTCAGTATTTCTGTCGCTTTTAACATATACCTTAATAAACAATGTTATATGTTAATTTTCGAAGTAATAATGTTAACAGATAAAATTATCTTTTCACGTTTATACCAACTGACGGCGGCTAAAATAAAATATGGGCAAATCCATCTATAAAAAAACCTGAGACGTTAAATTTTTTCAAACAATGGATCATAACCCATAAATTAAATTAACTCGTTCTTAATGAGTTAAATTAGTTCAGATTTGTCCTTTTAACAATTTTTCGATATAGTAATGGGTGATGTCATAGGTTATGATAAAGTTGAATGAAATGCATTGTATAATTGAAAACTATAAGAAAAGGTTTGGTTAAATCCAATATTTTGGCATGTTGCATTATTTTGATCATGTTTTTTTTTTGGTTTGATGTGTTTTATAGTTATAATGAATATTTGTAATATTTGAGTTTGACATGCATCATCAATTTGGTAATGTGCACTTTTGATATGCATATTAAATTTATCACGTGTTTCTAAATTTATCATATGTTTGTAAGTCTAATATTTTGACATGTTTTATTATTTTAATCATGTTTTTACATTTTAACGTTAATTCAAATTCATTGCGCATATTTATAATATTAGGTCTTACATGCATTTTGGATATTTATCATATATTTTTAAACTTAATCTGACATGTTTTTATATTTTTTGGTAATTTATATAAAATTCATTTCATCTATCAATTCATATCACTTAACTCCCTTCATATTTCAATTGTCTCAACGTACCTCATATTTTTTTTAAATGTAATAATTGACCCATTTTGAATTGACGCAGATAGAGAATAATATGATAAGTACTGATGTGCATCAATTCAAAAGGGGTTAATTGTTATATTTAAAAAGATCAGGAATATATTGCGACAATTAAAATATGAAAATGATTAAGTGAAATTAAGTAATAGATGGATGAAATTTTACGTAAATTATTCAATTTTTTTATTATGATTTTCGTATGAGGTGATTTAAATTTATTATTTTAAAATTGTAATATTTACTTTTATTTCCGTCAACTAGAAGCACACATATCAATGAAAGGGGAAGCCTGTTAAAGAAGGACAATGATAAGATACTGCGCATGTGTAAAATAGCGACTGATGGCATATTAAGTTTATTTAAAAGGTAAAGACCGAAACATAACAGGTTTAGCTGATAGGATGAAAATTGAAGTTTCACTAAAAAGTAAGACTAAAACCTCTGACATTTTATTCATGGCTTTAAAATTTTCTCAAGAGAGAGACCAACAAACTGATCAAATTCATTTTGCAGAAAAGAAAAGAGGAGAGAAATTTGTCCAAATTCTGACAAAATAGAAGAGATCAAATTCACAGGCACAACTCAATGGATGGAAACATTGGTAGAGCTGAAACTGATAGAGGAGTGAGTGTGTCCTTCCTTCCTTCCTTCCATGTCGTTTTTAGATGCTCACTGGGCTTTCTGGACCATTAAGGGATGCTATGGCACTTTCAATCTTTATCTTCAAATGGTCTCTCTCCTCCTCATCCGCCTGAAAAACACATATATATATATTTGAATGAAACAACGCACCTTTTAAGAGTTTTGTTCTTCAATCTAATCAACAATTAAATTATAACATATAACCACACGTACATCCAAAATCATCGCTTATTAATACTCGTGTTTAAAGTGAGACAAAAAAAAACAAAGGTCTTGTACTTAGGATATGGGCTAGGGCTGTCTTTTACTTTTGCTCTCCCATTTA